>CM054059.1:142097559-142311163 GCA_028641055.1 Alopecurus myosuroides
CTCCATGATAAAGTTGCTTATCAGCAACTTGGTGATCTGATCACCGATAGCTTTCCTCCTCTCATCACCAAAGCGGCGCATAGCCTGCTTAACCGGCTTGGCATCATGCCGCACATGTAGCGAGTGCTCAACCAACTCCCTCAGGACACCCGGCAGATCCTCATTGGACCAGGCGAAGACGTACCGATTCTCACGGAGGAAGTGGATGAGCTCGCTTTCCTATTTCTCTCCCAACCCGGCGCCAATGATGGCAACACGGTCTGGGAACTCAGGATCAACCTGGACCTTCTTTGTCTCCTGGGACGCCTGGAACGCAGTCCCGTACTGGGAACTCGGCATGCCAGGCGCACCACCTTGCGCTGCTTACGCCATAGCCACTACCTCGTACATCTTCTTCTTCTCGGCCGCAATGACCATGGTGTCGGGGGGATACCCTCGAGTAGGGTAAAGGCAAGTGCTAAGGGCAAGATCAGAAGAGACGTTTGGCAGAGTAGCGGCTACCCGGTACTCGCTACCCGGTCGTCCGCTATTCGGCTGTACACACTGATGGCCAGGAGGAAGAATCAAGGAAGTTATTCTCCTCCGGGTAGAGGAAGTGGCCCGAGTAGAGATGGCGGTCTCCTACTCGGGCCAGAAGTCAAAGGAGCCGTTCTGACACAGGATCCCGCGTATCCTGGGTCCGTACTGGGGCACTGTTCATCTGCAGAGCGCGTGCTTATCCGCGCCAGGGTGTCAGCAGGGCGTCGCAGGTTAGGGGGGCCTACCCCGTGACAGTGTCAGTGATAACAGATCAGTTTCTCGGTTCTGTTGAACGACTTTACACACGGAGACAAACTTGGAAGCCAAAGCTGTCAGCGAGAAGCTGGAAAGGTACAGTGTGCACACAATGTCGACATCTTGGCTGTATCCGGCTGGGCACCAGTATATAAGGTGCCCTGCCCCTTCCTGCGCGAGGGATCCCAGAATCGGTTCACATTCTTGACCTAGTTCACGACACGACTAAGGGCTACAGTCACCTAGAGAGGAGAGTGGCTACTCGGTTGTAAGAACACTTGTACTGTGGCTACTCGGTGAGACACGAATATAGAGAGAGAAAGGCAGGAGTAGGGGTTTTACCTCCACACGAGGGCCCTGAACCTGGGTAGATCTTGTTGTTTGCAGTGCTAGTTTCATACTCACGCGGCTACTCGCTGCGTGATCCCTCCCCGAGTGCCTCCAGCGTCCATCGTCCCCACATCTTTAGCCATCCTATGGCATCTGCCGTGACACCACCACGACAGTTGGCGCCCACCGTGGGGCAACCAGCGGCGCTGGCTGCAGTTTCGGTTCGGACGGGATCGATTTCTGCTACCGGAGAGCGTGTGGTCTGTGGCCTCGTCCACAGATTCGGCTCCTTCGACTTCGTCACCGACAACGCCGGCGATTTCGGCGGCAGGTCCATGCCGGAGGGCGGTGCGGTGCTCTCCTTCGGCTCGCACCTTGTCTACGTCGCCACCGTCATCGACCGCGAGTACCCCGACCAGGTGCATGTTGCGGAGGATCCCCTGCTGTCATCGCTGCACGCGGGAGGCCGATTGGCCGCTCTGCGGACGTCGCGGAGGTGATGATGACCGGCCCTGCTGCTGACGCCGGGAAGGGTGCGGCTGCTGCCGCGGGCGTCGTCGAGGATCTCGCCGGCCCGAGTGCTGGCGGGAAGACCCACAAGCCCTACGAGAAGGACTGCAACCTGCCTCCCTCCACTACTCCGACGATACCTGCGTCCGCCGTGCGGATGGGCATGCCACCTCCCACCGAGATCGAGCTCATGACCATGCGGGCGCAGCTTGACCAGCAGCGCCAGGCGCTGCTCGCCGAGCAGGCGGAGCTGGATAAGGTTAGGCTTGAGCTGAACCTGGACCAGAACGAGTACAATAGGGCTCACGGCTTTACGCCGGTAGTGAGGAGGCCTTCCAAGGCAGGCGCCACGCGCCGCAACCTAGGCACCAAGATGGCGACAGTTGGAGAAACTGCTGGCCAAGCCGCTAGCCAAAACACCGCCACCACCAGACCCAGATACAGCACCCCCGCCAAAACCCTTAGAGCTGCTGAGGCTGTAGCTGCTGAGTTTCCGCATCTAGCTGGCGACGCGCGCATTAGGCAGCAGGAGAGGCTCAATGAGCTAGTGCTAGAGGCTGCTAGGCAGAACGAGGAGTTCCGGAAAGCCAACCCGGGTGCTGGAGCTTCTCAGGTGGTGCACTCGCACGGGGCTAGATCTAACGATCAGGCCTCATCACCGCATCCCAGTCGCGAGAAGGAGCGGAGTGGGCATTCCGGCAGAGACAGGCAGATGCAGGTGTACGACCCGGCTGTCGCCGCAAAACAGCATGCTGTGGCGCGACAGTCCGGTAAAAAACACAACACTACAGGAGCAGGCTATCAAGCCCATAAAGCTCAAAGCCAGGCCCGAGATGGAGAGCGCCCAGGCCCTTCTCAGCATCCAGTTGCTCAGCCTACTCGGCAGAGGCAGCAGCCGCGTGCAGTTGCACCAGCCGCCAACCCGGTAGAGCAGCCTGCAGTCGTGCAGGTGGACAAATATGATGATGGCTACTCGGCTATGGGGTTGGCGGGCTATGACATCCTGGATCGCGTGGGTGAGCGTGTGCTGGAGCCCAGTGATGCCAGGCACAAGCTGGACCGGATCAGCCTGTCCGCGCAACTCGAGAGCAAGGGGCCGCCTGGCCCAGAGTGCTTTGGCCCCCGCATCATGACGGAGCCATCCGTGAAGCAGTTCCAGCTCGCCAGAGGGACCAAGTGCTATGACGGCAGCACCAAGCCGGAAGATTGGCTCAATGACTATGTCACAGCCGTGCACATTGCAGGCGGCAACCGGAGATGGGCAGTGCGGTACATCCCACAGATGCTCGAGGGACCGGCAAGAACCTGGCTCAACAACCTGCCCAAGCACAGCATCAACTGCTGGCTTGACTTCGCGGAGGCATTTGTCAGCAACTTCACCAGCACTTACCGGAGGCCGAATAGGCCGCAGCAGCTATCCGCTTGCAGACAGCGGGAAGAGGAGACGGACCGGGAGTATCTTACTCGGTGGAGTACTCTGAGAAACACCTGTGAGGGTGTGAATGAGGCCCAGGCCATCACTTGGTTTGCGCAGGGTTGCAGACATGACAGCATGCTGTGGCAGAGGCTCCAGAGGGAGATGCCGAGTACTCTCGCTGAGACCATCCGGATTGCGGATCAGTACGCACTCGGTGACCCGACACAGCCTCTTCTTGATGCTGCTGAGCCGAGAAGGAACTATAACATCAACACCAGCAAGCGCAATGAGTTCCGCAACAAGCACAGAGGTGACCGGATTGATACCCGGTACGATCCCGAGGAGGTGAATGTTGTGGCAACCGGAGCTGGGAGTAGCCAGAGGCCAAAAACTGCTGGAGCCCAGTACGGGCAGAACCAGAATCAGGGCCAAGGCAACAAGAAGCCGTACAACGCTTCCCAGCAGGGTAGCGGCAACTCGGGTCCGGCGCCAAACTTTGTCTTCAAGGACATGAAGGATGGCCCATGCAGCTTCCATACTCGGCATCCCGCAAGACCCGCCAACCACACTACTCGGCAGTGCAGTTGGTGGGAAGAAATCAAGAATGAGGGCCTGCCTCCTCCTCCTCTGCCAGCCGCAAATGCCGCTGTACAGCCCGCTCGCGCACCCGCTGCTCGGCCTCCAGCCTTCCCGAGAAGACAGAATGTGAACCAAGTGGCCTTAGGAGCCAACCGCCACTTCAACAACGATGGCTACCGCAACAACAACAACTACTACTACACCCGCAACAACAACAGAGGCAACAACAACAACAACAACAACAACCAAGGTAACAACAACAACGGCAACAATGGTGGCGGAGACCGCAATCGGTATCAGGAGGACCACGAGATCTACATGATCTTCACCTCTGAGCCTGTTGACAAGAAATCCCAGCACAGGCGTGCCATGGAGGTCAACGCTGTGATCCCTGTTGTTCCTTACTACATGCATTGGTGCAACCAAGAGATCACGTGGTCCAGAGCAGATCATCCTAAGGTGATGCCCAACCCGGGTAGCTACGCCTTGGTGCTGGATCCTACCTTCTTGGGTCCCGAGAAGAACGTGAGGTTCAGCAAGGTGCTGATCGACAACGGCAGCAGCATCAACATCGTATGGCCGAGAACATGCTGCTACCTAGCAAGACCACTTTCCATGGCATTGTGCCAGGAGTCTCTTGCAATCCGATTGGCCGAGTATGGATAGATGTGCTATTCGGCACCAGGGAGAAGTGCCGCACAGAGAGCCTGCAGTTTGAGGTGGTTGATCACCAGAGCCCCTACCATGCCCTACTCGGCAGGCCCGCTCTGAGCAAGTTTGACCTCTACCCACACTGCATATCTGAAGATGAAGATCCCTGGTCCCAATGGCGTGATCACCATCTCTGGTGATTACAAGAAGTCTATGGAGTGTGCCTCTGCTGGTTCTCAGTTGGCGGAATCCATGGTGATTGCTGCCGAGAAGAAGAAGATGTACGAGGTGGTGGCTATGGCGCAATCCGCGCAAGCTGGTGCGCCTAGCATGCCGAGTTCCCAGCACGGGACGGCGTTCCAGGCATCTCAGGAGACAAAGAAGATCCAGGTTGACCCTGAGTTTCCCGACCGAGTTGCCATCATTGGCTCCGGGTTGGGGGAGAAATAGGAAAGCGAGCTCATCCACTTCCTCCATGAGAATCGGGACGTGTTCGCCTGGTCCAATGAGGATTTACCGGGTGTCCCGAGGGAGTTGGTTGAGCACTCGCTACATGTGCGTCCTGACGCCAAACCAGTGAAGCAGGCTATGCGCCGTTTCGGAGATGAGAGAAGGAAGGCCATCGGTGATCAAATCACCAAGTTGCTGATAAGCAATTTCATCATGGAGGTGCTGCATCCGGATTGGCTAGCCAACCCGGTCATGGTTGAGAAGAAGAAGGAGGATCCCAAGGCCGCTACCGCATGGCGCATGTGCGTCGACTACACCGACTTGAACAAGGCCTGCCCCAAGGATCCTTTTCCGCTACCTTGCATCGATCAGGTGATCGACTCCAATGCTGGTTGTGAACTGTTGTCTTTCATAGATGCCTACTCTGGTTTTCACCAGATAGCTCTCAATCCTGCTGATCAAATAAAGACTGCCTTCATTACCCCGTACGGGGCTTATTGCTATCATGTCATGTGTTTTGGATTGCGGAATGCGGGTGCCACTTATCAGAGATGCATGCAGAAATGCTTGCATGACCAACTCGGCAAAAATGTGCAGGTGTACGTAGATGACATTGTCATCAAAACGAATAAAACACATACTCTGCTTAGTGACCTTGAGGAAACTTTCGCTAACTTGCGCAAGTATAAGATGAAGCTGAACCCGAGTAAATGCACCTTTGGCGTCCCGGCTGGCAAGCTACTCGGCTTCTTGGTATCCAGTCGGGGCATTGAGGCCAATCCTTCAAAGATAAAAGCTATTGAGAGCATGTCTTTGTCGAGATCCCTGAAGGATGTGCAAAAATTCACTGGTTGCTTGGCATCTCTGAGCCGTTTCTTGGGGAGAATGGGCGAGAAGGCCCTGCCTTTGTATCAATTGATGAAGAAAAGCGACAAGTTCGTCTGGACACCGCAAGCGGATGTGGCATTCAAGGAGCTAAAGGCAGTGCTGGGTAGCGCTCCCATCTTGGCTAGTCCGCTACCCAAGGAGCCAATGCTGCTATATATTGCTGCTACTAACCGGGTAGTCAGCGTGGTGATCGTGGTGGAACGAGAAGAGGAAGGCAAGAGTGTGCAGAGGCCGGTATATTATCTCAGTGAGGTGATGTCCAGTTCCAAACAGAACTACCCTCACTACCAGAAGATGACTTACGGTGTGTACCTGGGCTCCAAGAAGCTGAAGCACTACTTCCAAGAACACCCCATCACAGTGGTGAGCTCAGCTCCCATCTCGGATATCATGGGCAACAAGGAAGCGAGTGGCAGAGTAGCCAAGTGGGCAATCGAGCTGGCCGCGTACGCTCCCGCGTATGCGAGAAGAGAAGCCATCAAGTCTCAGATCCTGGCAGAATTTCTGGTGGATTGGGCTGAGGTGCAATATGAGCCTCCTACTCCGGTATCCAACTACTTGAAGATGCACTTTGATGGATCCAAGATGAAGGAGGGCCTTGGTGCTGGCGTGGTGCTTACGTCGACCAAGCGAGATGAACTCAAGTATGTGTTGCAAATCCACTTCAAGGCATCCAACAATGTTGCAGAGTACGAGGTCGTGGTACACTGTTTGAAGGTAGCAAAAGAAGTTGGTTTGCAGCGCATCATATGCTATGAAGACTCGAATCTAGTTGTGCAGCAGGTTTCTGGCACTTGGGATGCTCTGGATGCCAACATGGCGTCATACCGCTTCCTGGTCCAAACCATGACAGGATTCTTTGAAGGTTGCGAGTTCCAACACATCCACCGAGCAGAGAATGAAGCAGCTGATGAGCTCCAAGTTGGGGTCTTCTCGGCAGTACATCCCGGCTGGGATTGCCTTGGAGCATTTGAGAAAGCCATCCATCAAGCCATCCCCCAACTCGGAATCCATCTTCGTTCCTTCCCTGCCTGATGAAGAAGCAGTTCCAATGGACATTGACTGGGAAGGTGCAAAAGAGGGCCCGGGGACTGCCGTCTCCATCCCGGGGACTGGCGCCTGCAACCCGGGGACTGCCCCTCTCTACTCGGGGACTGCTCCTCCTTACTCGGGGACTGCCCCTCTCTACTCGGGGACTGCTCCTCCTTACTCGGGGACTGCCCCTCTAAGCTCGGGGACTATCGCATTCCTTGAAGAAGTCCTTGCAAACCGTTCGAGGCTGCAGAGAGTCAACCCCAACCCAGAAAAAGACGCAGCAGTAGCTGTCCCGATGGAAGTGGACGAACCAGTGTTTCCCGCGCGGGAGACGCCGAGTTGGGCCATGCCCATATTATCCTTTCTAAAGGACGGTATCCTACCGGATGATGAGGTTACCGCAAGGCAGATTCAGAGAAGATCCAAGGGCTACACTATCTTCAGAGAAGTGTTGCACAAGAGAAGTGCCACTGGCGTATTGCAACGTTGTGTGGAACCGGAAGAAGGAGAAGAGATTCTGGTGGAAATACACCAAGGGGAATGCGGGCATCATGCCTCTTCTCGGGCTCTAGTCAAGAAGGCTTTTCGGCATGGCTTCTTCTGGCTCACTGCTTTGAAGCAAGCTGAAGATATCGTGAGAAAGTGCAACGGCTGCCAGAGATTCGCAAGTAAGATCCACATGCCTGCTTCCGAGTTGAAAAAAATTCCCATCACTTGGCCATTTGCTGTTTGGTGTCTGGATATGGTCGGTCCTTTCAAACCGGCTAGAGGCAACATGACACACATTTTGGTCATGGTTGATAAATTCACCAAGTGGATTGAAGTGAAGCCTATTCGGAAGTGTGATGGAGCTACTGCTGTGAGTTTCCTGAAGGATGTGATCCTGAGATACGGCTACCCGCACAGCATCATCACAGATAACGACACTAACTTTGCTGAGGGAGCCATGGTGAGATTCTGCAGAGATAAGCACATCCGACTAGATGTCGCGTCTGTCGCGCATCCCGTGTCCAATGGGCAGGTGGAAAGAGCAAATGGCATGGTGCTTGCAGGCCTAAAGCCAAGGCTGATTGAGTCGCTGCTGAAAACACCAGGGTGTTGGCTAGACGAGTTGCCAGTGGTGTTGTGGAGTCTAAGGACTACCCCTAACCGGTCAACCGGCTACACGCCATTCTTCTTGGTTTACGGGGCTGAGGCCGTGTTGCCAATCGACTTAGAGCATGACTCCCCCTGAGTAACCCTCTACACTGAGGCGGAGGCGAGAGAAGCTCGAGAAGACGACGTTGACCTACTAGAAGAAGCAAGAGAGCTTACTCTGTCACGTTCAGCTGTTTACCAGCAAAACCTGAGGCGCTATCATAGCCGAAAAGTAAACCCGAGGGTTTTCCGAGAAGGAGACATGGTCCTTAGGCTCGTGCAGCGCACAGCCGGGATGCACAAGCTATCCCCTCCATGGGAAGGGCCATTCATTGTGAGAAAGGCTCTACACAATGATGCGTACTACCTTGTAGATGCGCAACCATCACAGAAGAACAGGCCGGATAAAGCTGGGGAGGAATCCAAACGCCCTTGGAATGTAGCTCTACTTCATCGCTTTCATTCATGAGCAAAAGTGTGTATGTATTCTCTTATCTGAGTTAAACTCTTACTCTGCAATCTGAAATTGAACTCGGGGACTGCCCTCGTCCAAAATTGTTCTAAGTGTTTCTATTCTGCTATATCTTTGTCTACTCGGTTGCTATGTTTAGAATTTCAAAAGCATACAAAGTAGTGTGTTTATACTCACCGGACACTCTGCGACTCTGCTGCTGTCCGCAAACCGGCTTCATGGCAAGCCAGAGAACAAGCCAAAGAGTCAATCAACACATGAAAAATTGCAAAGGGAAGGACGCGTGTGGCAACCGAATAGAGTGTTTTTTACTGTCTGTTGTTAACTTTTCCGGCTATGTGGTGGGTAGCGTTACTATGACTGTTCCCAAGCGGCTAAGTATTTGAAACTCCAACTTTGAACTCTTGTGACTCGAATACCAAAAAAGCAACAAGTTGCAGGTAAGAGCTGAGACAAAAAGGAAGGGTGGATGAAAAATGCAACTCGGGGACTCGCATGATAACGCAACCCGGCATCAAGCCAAAGCTGCTCAAATCACTAAGTACAGAACTTCAAGTGAAATAAAACTGAGTAGCAGCGGGAAGATAAATTGTTTGATACATCTACACCCGGCATTCCGGGGATTTGATAAAAATCTCGAGCATAAGTGTTGCAGGACATAATCAGGTGGAGGTAGCAGCATCTTCGGTGTTGGCCTTGGCAGCATCAACTTCAGTGTTGGCCTTGGCGGCATCAGCTTCGGAGTTGGCCTTGGCAGCGTCAGCTTCCGGGTTGGCGACATCGGTCTTCGCGGCATCCGCTTCTGGGTTGGTGGCAGCCTGATCAGAAGTGGCTGTGGCCACCGAGATGAGGTCCGTCGCCGAAGTGGAGGCAGCATGTTGGGTGCGGAGTAGCGCCGTGTCGTCAAGGGCCGCGCCTGATGAAGTGCCGAACTCAAGTGTCGTGGTGTCGATGGTCATTTTATCGCTTTCGGCTTCCTCGTCGCTATCCGCGACGACCGCGTCCTTCCCCTTCCCGGACTTGTCATCAGCCCCAGGGCTATCAAAGAAGCTCAGCCCGTCTGACTCAGTGGCCTCCTCGTCATCATCTTCATCCTTGTCTTCTCCCTCGCCTTCCACATCCGTGTCGGGCTCGGTGAGGCCGTCGATGAAGCGAGCGGTATCTGCATAGGAGGCGATCTCCCACGCGACTGCCTGGCGGCGAGCCACGCACTCGGGATCCTTCTCCCACTTTGAATCCCGGCGCATCTCGAGGATGGTATTGAGATTGAGGTTCTCGTACCAGCTGCAGATGAAGAGGAGCAGCATGTCAGCGCCTGCCCGAGCTCCGGATGCTCGCCACTTCTTCAGCTCGGCTTTAACGCCATTCAGCTTCTCGGCAAGCGCGCGGATAGTTGAGGGCAAGGGATCTTGGGGCCAGAACAATGCATGGAGTTTGAAGGCAACAGACGTTAAGTCCGTGCCCAAGCCCTTTAGGCGCTGAAGCTGACCCTGCATGTTTGTAAAGCTGTCCTCAATCGAGGCCTTGGTATCCATGGGCAGCCCCTTCTCTACTCGAACATCTTGGGCCTTTGACAGGGCAGGTTTGCAAGGTGAGCAGAGATCGGGGAAGATTTCTGAAAATGCTATCAAAAAAGATTAGAAAAGAAAGCAGCAAAGAGATGCAAATCGGTCAACAGAGAAGAAGAAGGAAACAGGGAGGCACAAAGATACGAGAACTTAATGTTCAGGTCGCAGAGTAGCGATTGCAGCTTCCTCTTCCATGACTCCTCATCAGCAGTGTGCCGCTCTTCGACCCTCCGGAACTGGGCCAATTGGAGCATGAGATCCGAGTTGCTTTTCTTCAGCGTCTCACACTCCATCTCAAGGGCCCTTTGCTTAGCCTTGGCGGCTGCCTCCAACTTGTCCTTCTCGACGGTTATGTCTATGACGTCCTGAAGGGAAGCCCTTAACTGGACCTGCAGCGGCTGCAGCTCGGTGGTGTGTTGGCTCTTGAGCTCGACGGCTTGGCTTTCCAATTGCTGCTGCAGCTCGGCGGGTTTCACGCAGTCAAGATGCTCTTCACGAAATTTCTTGTAATCTTCTGCGGAGGAGAAGGGCATGGTCAGCAAAAAGCAGAGAAGAAGGAGGAGAACAAGCCGAGAAGACGACAACTTACCTTCCAACTTCTTAATGGTGGTCTCGGCATTTTCAACAAAGACGTGACAGTGCTTGTGCTCATCTGTCAGCGCCGCGATCTTGCCTACAGAGTACAAGGAGTTAGAGCAGAAAGCAAAAGCGGGCGTAATCACAAAACGCATGAACCAAATAGCTAGAAGCTTACTCTCGAGCTCGGAAATTTGAAGGGTACGAGCTAGGGCCTCCTTCTCGGTCACAGCATCACTTTTGCGTTCCGCTTCCAAGGCCTCAAGGCGACGTTTCGCGATGCTGTGATTCCAGAGCAGATGCCGATAAAGGGTCGTTCTCTTCAAAAGGCTATTCTGAGGAGCAGAAAGAAAAGGAGTTAGACAATGTTTTAAAGATTTGACCCGAGAAGACGGCAACTCGGTTGAGTACCCGTCTACTCGGCCCGAATCTCGGGGACTGGGTGATGGATAAGAAGAAAAAGAAGAATAGAAGAGAAGAAAAGTGCAACTCGGAACAAGCAAGCAAAACTTACCGCATAGGTTTGCTCGAGGTCCTCTGCAGCTTTGCGGTGGACGAACAGCTTCGCGGCAAGAGTGCTGGTGGCGGACGAGATGGTCATGGGATTGTAGCCCATGTCCGCCTTGTTCCAGTCGGTGCGCCAGTGGTCCAGCTTGCCCAAGGCCAGGCCATTCCAGGACTCGTTGCCGAGGAACGCGCTATTCCACTCAGCGTCAATAAAGCCTACCCGGTCGATTATCTGCTCGAGCCCCTTGGACACCACCTCGGTCTCCTGGATATCGCGCGAGAAAATTGAAAGGGCCTTGTCCTTGGCCGGCAGCTTGGAATCCACAGCCTGGGTCTGTTTGCCTTTTGTGTGAGCGAGCTACTTCTCGGTCTTGTTCAGACCAATGCCATACTGTTTGCTCATCTGCACCATGTAAGGCGGGAAGATAGGCGGATCTTGAACGCTTGATCCCGCGGCTGCGCCTGCAGCACTGCCGGAAGCACCAATGGTGAGCTGCCCACTCTTCATGGCAGGCTTCGCAGTTGGTTTAGGTGGCGGCATCACTGCAGAATCTTGAGCAGCGCCACGCGAGGGATTCCTGCGGACGGGGGCGTCTGGCTGGGCAGCTTGCTTCTCGGCGGCCTTCTTCTCGGCAGCTTGCTTCTCGACAGCTTTCTTCTCAGCAGCCTTCTTCTCGACTGCATCTTTCTTGCCAGCAGCATCGGAAGCAGTTTTCTTTGTGGTCTGCTTGGCTGGAGGGCTGGCTGTGGTCTTGGTCTTCTTCACGGGCGGGGAGCTTGGCGCAGTAGGAGGAGCAGCCTGTTGACTAGGCACCGCAGAGGGCTGGCTACACGGCGTCGCGTCCGGCTGCGCGTGGCCTTGCAGGCTCTCATCCACCGCAGTTGTCTCAACCCGATGCTCGGCAGCGGGATCTGGTTGTACGTCTTCTTGTTCGTCTACCCGCGGCTGGGCCGCGGGGTCATCTCGGGTAGCAGCATCAGTGTCTTGCTGCTCCTGGCTCTCTTCCTGCCGCTCAAGGGTGGCACGATCTTGATGCTCGGGGGCTGATTCTGTGTTCTCCCCAACTGTGGCAGCTGGGGGAGAAGGGGGTCTCTCGTCGTGAGCATCATCCTGCGCTTGTTGTTTCGTGCGGGCCTGCTGCTCCTGCTCGGCGTCCTGGGTACCAGTGTCCATGCCCTGGACGTTGGTGTCGTCTTCGTCTTCACCCTTCACGGGAGAGGGCGCACGCGCCCCGTCCCGTGCAGTGGTCTCGTCCTCATCAGAGAGGTTGATGAGCTTGTCGACGTCAATGGCGGATCTCTTCTTGGATTTGGAGGGAGCGGCAGCAGCATCAGCGTCCAAGGGGGCGCTGAAGAGAAAAAGGGATTCAGGAAAAGAAGAGAGAAAGAAGAAACCGAGAAGCATCGGTGGAACAAGGAATTCAGGAAAAGTAGTGACAGCGGAATGCAGCTTGGAAGAAAATCACTTACTCTGCACGTGAAGGGGGTGGCTGTAACATCCCAAGTATGAAAAATAGCCATTAGAATGTTTGCTCTCTGTTATTTTATGTTTTGCATCATGGCATCATGTTCATTGCATTTGTTTTGCTTGTTTTCCATTTGTTTTCCTCTGTTTTGCTTTGTTTTCCAATTGTTTTCCTTTGTTTTCCTTTGTTTTCTATTTGAATTTCAAACCAAATCTCAAACCTTTTGTTTCATACTTGTGATGTTACAATTTGCAAAATGATATTTCAAATAAAAACAATCAATTTTTTCCATAAAAGTTGTGATTCCAAACTGTTGTTTTGTTTCTATCAAAAATTCATTAATATCAAACCCTTTTCAAATTCAATTTGTTTTCCATTTGAAATTTCAAACCAACATCCAAAAATTGTTCATACTTGTTATGTTACAAATAAAATATTCAACTAAGACATCCAATTGTTTCCATTAAGAATGAAAAGCTCAAACTATTGAATTGTTCTTTTAATAATTCCCTTAATTCAAATGTTATTCAAATTCAAATACATTTGTTTCAAACAGCAACCTTTTGGAATTAATGATAATTACCCAACAATTATAAACACTTTGCTTCCAATTAAAACTATAAGATCACCCCATTTAAAATTAGTTTGCAATAATCAGTTAATCTCAAAATCATTTGAATTGGAATCAAATTTCAAACAGCACCCAATTTCAAATTATGAAAATCACCAAAACAACTTTGATCATTTGTTCTATTTAAGCAATAGGGTTCACCCTATTAAAAAATCTTGTTTTAATAATAAACACTTAATAAGCAAATTCTTTCAAATATGATTTAAATTACAAACAGCAATCTAAATTTGAAACTTTTGGAAAACATGGTTGGCAATTACTTGATATTGTAAAAACTAACCTAACCACAATTTTTTCTAAATTTTTCTAGCCCTAACACTCTCCTTTTTCTTCCTTTTCCAATCAGCAAAAAAAACAATAGAGAAAAAAGAATAAAAAGAGCAAGAGAGAGAGAGCACCAGCAGGCCCAGCCCAACTCGAAGCCCCCTTGGCCCATACCCCTTCCCCCTGTCGTCTTCTTCCCTGTACTGTCTCCATCTGCCCTGTCCACGTATGGTTCAGAGAACAGCAACGGTGATCACCACATCCACCTCCCCCTATAACTTGAGCTCGAACCCTAGGGTTCCCCCTAACCCTACCCTAACTCCCTCTCTTCCCTCTCCCCGCCGTTCTCTCCCTTCTCCCTCTCTTTTCTCTCTGATCTCTCATCTCTGTATTCCCTCTGTACTGAACCTACACACACCGAAAAAAGCTCCACCTCCCTCCGGCGATCGCCGGCGTTGGCGTCGCCCTTCGGCCGTGCTGCGGGCGGGAATGGAACCCCCCGGCCGCGGGCTCCCTCCTCCACCCCACGGCAGCATCCGGGGGGCACCACAACACCGCCGCCGTCCTCCTCGAGCCGCCGGTCGCCCCCCTGCAGTGACTCCCTGCCCGACCGCCTCCTCCTGCCGCTCGAGGTGAGGCACCTCGCCTCCCCTTCCCTCTCGCTCCCCTCCCTCCTTACCTCACGGCCAGCAGCCCCACAGCGCCCGCAGCAACCGCGGACGGCGCCCCTCCGGCGAGCACCGTTGCCGTCGATGCATCTGTCGCTGACGAGGTACAGAGATGAACGAGCAGTTTTAGTTACAGTTAAACGCGAGAACCACACCTCATACCCCCCGAGTTCCCCATCTATCAACAAACAGCAGATCCACCCCACTGGCTAGAACCCTTGCGCCCAAAGCCACAGGTCTAGGGTTCGAACCCCCAAGGCCACACCTTTTTTACTGCTTTTTTTCTTTTCTGCCCAAATTTTCAGAAACTCAGATCTGAACCATTAACTCTAAAATCCATCTAAAATTGAATATCACTCCAATTTGAATGATTCAAAATCCTGTGGATTCATAATTTTGTGCTCCTTCTATTAATGTCAAGTTTGCAACATGTTTCTATAACAATTTGTGCACTAAATAATTAATTACTGAAAATGCAACAAAATTTGGAAACTTTGGAATTTCATAACTTTAGTTCTACTCATCCAATTTAATCAAACTTGGGCTCTAAAAATTTGTCTTAACAAACTCTACACATTGGTATTTTATTTGGACACAATTGAATTAATTTTGAGCATGTTTCCCTCTGATTACTAAAAATGGCAGAATAAGAATGATTATGGAAAATGGCATAATAAATTCATTAATAACCCAAAAATTATGTTTGATAGCTCTAAATGTTCAATGAAACATTTGCTACATGTTTTCACCCTTTTCAATGCAATTTGTTACTGTTTTGAATATTTTAAATTGGTGCAATATTTGAAATCTTGTTTAATTCATTTAATTTTGCAAAAATCATAACTTGGGCATAAAAATTCCAATTTCAACAAACTAAATATGTTTTCCAATCAACTTTTCATGTAATTTCCAAATATCAACTTTGTTTGCTGTTTTGAATAATTTAACTTGCTGAAAACAACTGTTTCTTGTTATTGCATTTAAAATTGCCAAATTAATAACTTGCTCATTTTAAATCCAATTTCAACAAATGAAATGTGTTTTCCATGCAAAATTAAACCACCTTTTCAAATATAAAATTTGTTCCATGTTTTGAATAATTAAAATTGGTTAAATGATTTAAACCTTGTTTAAATCATTTAATATTGTTAAATTCATAACTTGCTCAACTTAAATTATTTTTGACACTATAAAATATGTTTTCCAACCATAAAAGTATAAGATTTTCAAATAGGAATCTCACTTAATGTTTTGCACAAATAAAAATTCAAATAAGTTCATGTTTGAATTAAATTCAATTAAAACTTGTTTAAACTTGTTTAATTCACAAGTAATTTATTCTAAATCCTTTTTCAACAAGTGAAACATGTATTCCACCTAAAATTGTGTGTTCTTATCAAATATGAACTTTGTTATCTGTTTTGAACAATTTAACTTGATCAAAACAACAAATGCTTGTGTGACCCCTTTAAGGAACGAAAATTCTTAACTTAATAACTAAAATTCCAAAATTGGTTAACCCTATTTCCAATTGATTCTATTGTTGTTATTTTGCTGTTTTCCTCATCCATGCATCATGCTAATTCACTTACACAAGTTGATTAGTTGTAAAACAATTGTTCCAACCTTAATTGATGGGCTTTTCATATGCAACTCAAGTTGCATGTGGGTCCATTTAAACATGTTATGTTACCATGTCAACTAGTTTATTTTGTTGCATCAATCTAATGGTCATGCATCATCCCATGTTTGTGCACTATGCCATGATATTGATTGTTTATCTCTTTGCGTTGTTTGTTTGCTTCTTCTCGGATAAACGACGACGTTGAGACCGACGATACTTACAACACCCCTTCTAAGGAGTTAGCTCAGTACCAGGCTACTGAGTTTGCAGGCAAGTATTCACTCACATGAACCATTGTGTTTCTTTCAACATTGGATACCGATACTTTCCTTTGTCTATTCTGCTAGCCCTATGAATCGTTGCTTCTGTTACGAACCTATCACATGTATCCTTTAACCCTGATATTGCCTCAACTCCACTCCTATAACCCCTTTGCTTGTGCCCGTGTCCTACTAGCATGCTTAGGGTTGTTTTGCTCGAGTATGTTACCCGTTACTTTCTGTTATCATATTTTATTATGTTCTGGGGCTCGATGTTTAAACAATCAACCTGTTAATGTTTGAGGTAATAATAATTTGATGATAAGGCACCGGCAGGAGGCCCGGCGTGGTTTTGAGGCCTGCTAGTGTCGACCCTAATTAGGAAAAGGGTCTTGTCTACTGATCCATGATGAGCGCACTATCCGCATGTGGGAAGCGTGTATGGGCGCCCCCTCAATTTGATTCGATTCGCATCTCTTCCAAATCGCCACACTTAGTTCGGGCTTTCCATTTGCTGCACGCATATGCAGGTACGAACCCGAGGCCAGGGTGGAACTTTTGTAGTCGGCATTTAGGGCGGCGTGGTCTTCCAGTGCTATGAGGGTCCCCTTTTCTTCGTGGGGCTCGATTAGCCGCGCACGCACAGCACGTGGTGCTTTGGGCTTGATGCGAAGAAGAGTTGAGTTGTGTTGAGTGCCCCGCTTGGTGGGAGGCATTCCATCTGGCGGGTTATTCTTACGTGTACGGCCAAATTGGTGCACCCCTGCAGGGTTAAATCTTCTCGAGAAGCCGTGTTTTCCGCGGTTATAGATTACTTGGTGAAAGTACTGGCTAACAAGTACTCAGAACAACTTACACCTAACTAATGATAACCTGACTAGTAATAGGCTTATTGACACAACAATCTGAACCATCACTAATCCAACTGTGTGAGTTATCCTCGGATTGCTTCTTTGGATAAGGGGCGAGATCCAGGATGGGTTTGTTTGGTGGTTAGTTATAGTTGGTTACGATACGCTATCTTATCTTCTTTCTGTTAGCCGGAAGTGGTAGCAACTCTGTAGTTGTTCAGAGCAGCCAGTTGCAGCATATTTTATATCCCCTTTCTTCCGTTGAACCCAAGGCATCTGTGCTTGGTGTTGACGGGTTACACTTTGGTGAATTGTGAGTCTTGCTTGCCAGTACGTTTATGTACTGACCCCTTTGGGGCTGTGGTTTCCGCAGACTACGTTTCCGAGGATCCCCATGGTGGCTACTACGTGGATTATGACGAGGCTGCTAACGAGTAGATAGCGGACCCGGGCAGGATCCGAGACTTCGTGGATGGGCTCCGTCTTTTCGTTTCCGACCTCTTAGGCCTATTTGGTTCTTGTCTGTACTCAGACATGTTGAATGCTTCCGCTGTGTTGTAATGATATGTTGGGACATGTGTCCTCTGGATGATTGTATTTGCTATCTCTGCTCTAATGAGAGCTATTTGCAACTTATTTTCATCTTTTGTGTCGTAGAGATCTGTTGTGATATCAGTTGTTCCAATGCCGTTGACGTACCATGTGTGTATGTTTGAAGTACGTCAATGGAAGTATCCTGATTTCTATGGGATGGTTTACGTAGACGATGAACAGTAGAGTTTGGTTGTCACACATACGTGTGTTGGCCTACTCGTAAGAGATGCGGGTGCAGGTAAGCCCCGTAATCCAATCATCTGCTGTTCAACGGAACTGCGAGTATCCCCTAGAAGTCCGGGTGCGACAAATGGTATCAGAGCCTGTCTGCCTGTAGGATCCCTTTTACTGGTCGCAGTTGAGTCTAGAAACTATTTTGTAGCTATATAGGAAAAATGAAACGTGAGAGTAGGAATTCTGTTCTTTTTCTTCTTTCCCCACCCACCCTCCCTTTTCTGGTAAGGAAGTGCAACGTTGTTTTTTCCCTTCTCACCTAAACTTTCAAGTTAGGATTTCACGAATCCTGGTTTCTCTAGGATGGTTATATCTACTAGACCATAGGAATGGAGGTGGTTGTGACATGATTTATCATGTTGCCTACTCACGATTGAGAATGGAGGCGTGTAAGCCCCGGAAGCAGATCCTCTATTCCTTAAGCAGTAGATATTGATCCTTTAGAAGCCCGGATGGGTTTTCCATAGTACCTAAGGAGTGTTTTGATCTCGTTTTCCCGATGTTGCTTCGATATCCTGTTCTTCTCAACATCCTTTTCGTCCGTTCAAACCTTGTTGTTGCTTTCCACTTCAGTTCTGCTACCGGCGTCTAATCAATAACGTTGTTCCACCCTTCTGACCAGATAATCTATTCTACAAATGAATCAAATTCTATCCAGCTATACACCCTCGATACAAAACCTCTCCCTTTACTTAAAAATGTTCCGGTGGTTTGTGAATTCCCTGACGTCTTTCCAGAAAGTTGCCAGGAATGCCTATCGTTTTGAACTTCCAGAAAAACTATCCAAGGTGCACGATGTGTTTCACGTGTCACAGCTCAAGAGGATCTTCGCAAGAAGTATCCGGACCTTTTCTTTTCTCAGTAGGAATCTCGGGGCGCGATTCCTTCAAGGGGGGCGTTTTGTAACATCCCAAGTGTAACATCCCAAGTATGAAATATCCCTTAGAATGTTTGATTTCTTGTTTTAATTCAAGTATTGCATCATGTCATCATGTTTAATTATTTGTTTGCAATTGTTTACTATTTGTTTTGCATCTGTTTTATCTTGTTTTCACATTTGAAATTCAAACAGTAGCCAAACATTATTTTCATACTTGCTCTGTTACAACATTTGAAATAAAAATCACAAATAAAAACAACCCATTTGTTGTCATATTTTTTCAATATTGATCAACTAACAAAATGGTGTTTTTAATTCCACTAAGTCATTCCAAATTGGTTTCAAATTCAAAGCAAATCATCAACAGCACCACATTTGGAAATTACAAAACTACCAAACCATTCCAATATTTTGAATTCAATTAATAATAGGGTTCACCCTATTAAGTTGTTGTTTTCTATATTAATTAACCAATTATTCCAATCCAAACCAAATGTATTTCAAACAGAACCCAATTTGAAAGTATAAAAAGAATAACCAAAACATTTTATACCCTTTTATTTCCAATTAAATCTTTTGGGTCACTTTATTAAAGTGTTGGTTTTAATAGTAATTTTAAATATTCAAAACCACTCAAATTTGGTTTATTTTCCAAACAGCAGTTTATTTTCAAACTTTTTGAAAACAAATCTTGGAAATTGTTTTCTTTAACCTAAATAACTTAACCTAATTTTCCTAGAATTTTTGCTAACCTAAAAGCCTCATTTTTCTTCCATTTTGTTTCAGCAAAAAAATAATAATAATAAATGAAACAGAAAAAAAATAAAAGGAGAAAAAGTGCAGCGCGCGTGTCACCTAGCCCGGCCCAACCCACCTAAGCCTACCGCGCGCGCAGCCCAGCCCGTTAGCGCCGCGTACCGGTTTGTTTTAGACGCCGCCATCGTCGTCCCCCCGTACGGCAGTCCATCGGGACATGCCACGGCGGCAGACGGGCGCGTCGACGGCCGTGCGCGCTCCCTAACCCCCTATATATCCCCCCGAGACCACGCAGCCCTAGCCCAGAACCCTAGGAACCTCTGTCCCCTCGCGCCGCCGCGGTTCCCTCTCTCTCCCGTCGACGCTCGAAATCTGAACCTCACTGTTATCTCGCCGGAGAGCGAGCTCTCTGATTCAGCCATGGCGCCGCCACATCCTAGCTCCACCTAGCTACCTATCTACTGGAACCGAGCCACCTCGACACCCTCGTTTGATTGCACCCCGGAGCACCCACCGAGAACGACTACAGCCCCGCCGCCATCAACGCCATCGCCGCCGGCCGCGCCACCTCGACCAATCGCTTCCACGACGCACTGCGGTGAGCGCACCACCGTCTCATCCTCTCTCCCCTGCTGCTGCATCCGCGCGTATCCGTGCACACGTCCACGCATCAGTACACACCAGCCACCGCACGGCACCACCACTCGCCACCGGTGACCTCTCCTCTGACGAAGTTTCAGTCGTTGGTTTTCGTCAGTTAAGTTCAGATCCGCGATAGTAACGTTATCCTCACTGCGCATAGGTTACTGACAACGAACGCAAGCAGCTGCACTGGTTCAGTCGAGCGCGTGCAAGCGGGAGATCGCGGGTTCGAGTCCCGGCTCCCTGGGATAAAATCCCCACCTTTTTTCGGTTGAGTGCTGACAGGGAGGGCCCCCTGTCAGTCACTCGTGTGGCCACGCACACACAGCGAGCCCCAGGCCCACGCTGCAGCGACAGTGGCTAGGTGCCTGTGCGGTGCAAAAATATTTAACACGTTTCTGTTTTAAAATTCTATTTCTTTTAATTTGCAGAATTAATCCCTAAAACAAAAACTTGAATAACTTTTAATCTATAACTCCAATCAATAAAAGTTATATATGTTTATTGTTCCAAATTAAAATATCTATCCAAATAATCCATTTGTTTCCTGTTTTGAAATTTCAAAATGCAATTTAAATTTGAATTCAAATAATTCAAATGCAATTTGCTAAATTCAATAACTAATTCATTATTAATCCAATAAATACAAATAAAATATGTTTTCCATACCATTTTGAATAACCTATTCAAATATAAATTTTGTTTCATGGTTTGAATAATTTAAATTGCGTAAATAATTTAATACTTGTTTAATTCATTTAAATTTGATAAAATCATAACTTGCTCAATATACAATATTTTTGAACATGCAAAATATGTTTTCAAACCATCAAAGTGTGAACTTTTCCAATGTGAGTTTGAAATTATGTTTGAATAAATAAAATTCAAATAATATTCACACTTGTTTAAAATTCAATTAAAACATGTTTAATATTGTTTAATTCATAATAAATTCATCCTAATTCCAATTTCAATATTTGAAACATGTAATCCAACTAAAACTTGATGTTCTTTTCAAATATAAATTTTGTTAATTGTTTTGCACACTTTAATTTGATGAAAACAACAATTGTTTGTGTGACATGTTTAAGTAACCAAAACTTTCCAAACTTAATAAATGATTTCCAAACTTGTTAAATCCTTCTACCACTTGCATCTTTTATTGTTATTTGTTGTTATTTTGTTGTTACCATCATGCATGCATCATGCTAACAACTTTCATATAATAATTAAATTGTAAATCATTTGTTCCACTTAATTCATGGACCCTTTCCCATATGCAACTCAAAATTGCATAGGGGTCCATCTTAGTTGTGTTACCATGTCACTTAGTTTATTTTGATGCAACCATTAACCTGTCATGCATCATCTTTGATTGTGCACAATGCCATGATAATGATTGTTTATATTTCTGTCTTGTTTGTTTGCTTCTTCTCGAATAGACGACGACGTTGAGACAGACGATCTTTACAGCACCCCTTCTGAGGATCTAGCTCAGTACCCGGCTGCTGAGTTTGCAGGCAAGTTATCACTCACATGAACCATTGTGTTCCTTTCTACCCTGGTTACCGATACTTTCCGTTGTCTATTTCTGCTAGCCTTAGTGGTAGTTGTTTCTGTTACGAACCTATCACATGGATCCTTTAACCCTGATATTGCCTCACCACCACTCCTACAACCCTATTGTTTGAGCCAGTGTCTTACTAGCATGCTTAGGTTGTTTTGCTCGAGTCTGTTACCCGTTACTTCAGTTACTACATCTTTATTATGTTCTGGGGGCTCGATGTTTAATCAATCAATCAATCATGCTAATGTTATTACTTAATAATAATTTGATGATAAGGCACCGGCAGGAGGCCCTGTGTGGTTTTGAGGCCTGCTAGTGTCGACCCTAATAGGAAAAGGGTCTTGTCTACTGATCCATGATGAGCGCACTACCCGCATGTGGGAAGCGAGTATGGGCGCCCCCCTCAATTTGATTCGATTCGCATCTCGTCCAAATCATCTCATTTAGTTCGTGTTTTCCATTTGCCGCATGCATGTTTTTGCGAGCCCAGCGCAGGGTGGAACTTTCGTAGTCGGCATATAGGGGGACACGTTCTTAGAGTGCTATGAGGGTCCATTTTCTTCTGGGCTCGATTAGCCGTGCGCCCAAGGTGCTTTGGGCTTGATGCGAAGAAGAGTTGAGTTGTGTTGAGTGCCACGCTTGGTGGGAGGCATCCCATCTGGCGGGGTATTCTTACGTGTACGGCCAAATTGGTGCAACCCTGCAGGGATAATCTTCTCGAGAAGCCGTGTTTTCCGCGGTTATGGTTAACTTGGTGAAAGTACTGGCTAACAAGTACTCAGGACAACTTAAACCTAATGATTCATAATCTCACACCCCATGATTAACAACTTGACTAGTAATAGGATTATTGTCACAATAACTTGATTCATCTTTAATCCAACTGTGTGAGTTATCCTCGGATTGCTTCTTTGGATAAGGGGCGAGATCCAGGATGGGTTTGTCTGAAGTTATCTTTCAGTTGGTTACAATACTTGATCTTATCTCCTTTCTGATAGTTGGAAGTGGTAGAATCTCTGTAGTCGGTTAGTGCAGCCAGTTGCAGCATCTGTTATATCCCCTTCCTTCCGTTGAACCCAAGTCATCTGTACTTGGTGTTGACGGGTTACACTTTGGTGAACTGTGAGTCTTGCTTGCCAGTACGTCTATGTACTGACCCCTTTGGGGCTGTGGTTTCCGCAGACTACGCTTACGAGGATCCAGGTGACGGCTACAACGTGGAGTTTGACGAGTAGTTAGCGGACCCGGGCAGAATCCGAGACATCGTGGATGGGCTCCGTCTTTATTTCAGTTTCCGGCTTCTTAACCCTATTTGGATTTGTCTGTACTTAGACCCCTTTGAATGCTTCCGCTGAGATGTAATGATGCTATGTTGGGACATGTGTCCTCTGGATGATTGTATTTTCTATCTCTGCTCTAGTGAGAGCCATTTGCAACTTAGTTAAATCTTTTGTGTCTTAGGGGCATGTTGTGTTATCCTTTTGTTCAAAGCCGTTGACGTACCATGTGTGTATGGTATGAAGTACGTCAATGGTAGTGTCCTGATTTCTACGGGATAGTTTACATCGACGGTGAACAGTAGCGATGGGTTGTCACACATAAGTGTTGGCCTACTCGTAAGAGGACGCGGGTGCCGGTAAGCCCCGTAATCCCATCAGAATAATGTTCAGTTCGTACGGTGAGTATCCTCTAGAAGTCCGGGTGCGACACCAAGTATGAAAAATAGCCATTAGAATGTTTGCTCTCTGTTATTTTATGTTTTGCATCATGGCATCATGTTCATTGCATTTGTTTTGCTTGTTTTCCATTTGTTTTCCTATGTTTTGCTTTGTTTTCCAATTGTTTTCCTTTGTTTTCCTTTGTTTTCTATTTTAATTTCAAACCAAATCTCAAACCTTTTGTTTCATACTTGTGATGTTACAATTTCCAAAATGATATTTCAAATAAAAACAATCAATTGTTTCCATAAAAGTTGTGATTCCAAACTGTTGTTTTGTTTCTATCAAAAATTCATTAATATCAAACCCTTTTCAAATTCAATTTGTTTTCCATTTGAAATTTCAAACCAACATGCAAAAATTGTTCATACTTGTTATGTTACAAATGAAAGATTCAACTAAGACATCCAATTGTTTCCATTAAGAATGAAAAGCTCAAACTATTGAATTGTTCTTTTAATAATTCCCTTAATTCAAATGTTATTCAAATTCAAATACATTTGTTTCAAACAGCAACCTTTTGGAATTAATGATAATTACCCAACAATTATAAACACTTTGCTTCCAATTAAAACTATATGATCACCCCATTTAAAATTAGTTTGCAATAATCAGTTAATCTCAAAATCATTTGAATTGGAATCAAATTTCAAACAGCACCCAATTTCAAATTATGAAAATCACCAAAACAACTTTGATCATTTGTTCTATTTAAGCAATAGGGTTCACCCTATTAAAAATCTTGTTTTAATAATAAACACTTAATAAGCAAATTATTTCAAATATGATTTAAATTACAAACAGCAATCTAAATTTGAAACTTTTGGAAAACATGGTTGGCAATTACTAGATATTGTAAAAACTAACCTAACCACAATTTTTTCTAAATTTTTCTAGCCCTAACACTCTCCTTTTTCTTCCTTTTCCAATCAGCAAAAAAAAAACAATAGAGCAAAAAGAATAAAAAGAGCAAGAGAGAGAGAGAGCACCAGCAGGCCCAGCCCAACTCGCAGCCCCCTTGGCCCATACCCCCTTCCCCCTGTCGTCTTCTTCCCTGTACGGTCTCCATCTGCCCTGTCCACGTATGGTTCAGAGAACAGCAACGGTGATCACCACATCCACCTCCCCCTATAACTTGAGCTCGAACCCTAGGGTTCCCCCTAACCCTACCCTAGCTCCCTCTCTTCCCTCTCCCCGCCGTTCTCTCCCTTCTCCCTCTCTTTTCTCTCTGATCTCTCATCTCTGTATTCCCTCTGTACTGAACCTACACACATCGAAAAAAGCTCCACCTCCCTCCGGCGATCGTCGGCGTTGGCGTCGCCCTTCGGCCGTGCTGCGGGCGGGAATGGAACCCCCCGGCCGCGGGCTCCCTCCTCCACCCCACGGCAGCGGCCGGGAGGCACCACAGCACCGCCGCCGTCCTCCTCGAGCCGCCGGTCGCCCCCCTGCAGCGACTCCCTGCCCGACCGCCTCCTCCTGCCGCTCGAGGTGAGGCACCTCGCCTCCCCTTCCCTCTCGCTCCCCTCCCTCCTTACCTCACGGCCAGCAGCCCCACAGCGCCCGCAGCAACCGCGGACGGCGCCCCTTCGGCGAGCACCGTTGCCGTCGATGCATCTGTCGCTGACGAGGTACAGAGATGAACGAGCAGTTTTAGTTACAGTTAAACGCGAGAACCACACCTCATACCCCCCGAGTTCCCCATCTATCAACAAACAGCAGATCCACCCCACTGGCTAGAACCCTTGCGCCCAAAGCCACAGGTCTAGGGTTCGAACCCCCAAGGCCACACCTTTTTTACTGCTTTTTTTCTTTTCTGCCCAAATTTTCAGAAACTCAGATCTGAACCATTAACTCTAAAATCCATCTAAAATTTAATATCACTCCAATTTGAATGATTCAAAATCCTGTGGATTCATAATTTTGTGCTCCTTCTATTAATGTCAAGTTTGCAACATGTTTCTGTAACAATTTTTGCACTAAATAATTAATTACTGAAAATGCAACAAAATTTGGAAACTTTGGAATTTCATAACTTTAGTTCTACTCATCCAATTTAATCAAACTTGGGCTCTAAAAATTTGTCTTAACAAACTCTACACATTGGTATTTTATTTGGACACAATTGAATTAATTTTGAGCATGTTTCCCTCTGATTACTAAAAATGGCAGAATAAGAATGATTATGGAAAATGGCATAATAAATTCATTAATAACCCAAAAATTATGTTTGATAGCTCTAAATGTTCAATGAAACATTTGCTACATGTTTTCACCCTTCTCAATGCAATTTGTTACTGTTTTGAATATTTTAAATTGGTGCAATATTTGAAATCTTGTTTAATTCATTTAATTTTGCAAAAATCATAACTTGGGCATAAAAATTCCAATTTCAACAAACTAAATATGTTTTCCAATCAACTTTTCATGTACTTTCCAAATATCAACTTTGTTTGCTGTTTTGAATAATTTAACTTGCTGAAAACAACTGTTTCTTGTTATTGCATTTAAAATTGCCAAATTAATAACTTGCTCATTTTAAATCCAATTTCAACAAATGAAATATGTTTTCCATGCAAAATTAAACCACCTTTTCAAATATAAAATTTGTTCCATGTTTTGAATAATTAAAATTGGTTAAATGATTTAAACCTTGTTTAAATCATTTAATATTGTTAAATTCATAACTTGCTCAACTTAAATTATTTTTGACACTATAAAATATGTTTTCCAACCATAAAAGTATAAGCTTTTCAAATAGGAATCTCACTTAATGTTTTGCACAAATAAAATTCAAATAAGTTCATGTTTGAATTAAATTCAATTAAAACTTGTTTAAACTTGTTTAATTCACAAGTAATTTATTCTAAATCCTTTTTCAACAAGTGAAACATGTATTCCACCTAAAATTGTGTGTTCTTATCAAATATGAACTTTGTTATATGTTTTGAACAATTTAACTTGATGAAAACAACAAATGCTTGTGTGACCCCTTTAAGGAACCAAAATTCTTAACTTAATAACTAAAATTCCAAAATTGGTTAACCCTATTTCCAATTGATTCTATTGTTGTTATTTTGCTGTTTTCCTCATCCATGCATCATGCTAATTCACTTACACAAGTTGATTAGTTGTAAAAAAATTGTTCCAACCTTAATTGATGGGCTTTTCATATGCAACTCAAGTTGCATGTGGGTCCATTTAAACATGTTATGTTACCATGTCAACTAGTTTATTTTGTTGCATCAATCTAATGGTCATGCATCATCCCATGTTTGTGCACTATGCCATGATATTGATTGTTTATCTCTTTGCGTTGTTTGTTTGCTTCTTCTCGGATAAACGACGACGTTGAGACCGACGATACTTACGACACCCCTTCTAAGGAGTTAGCTCAGTACCAGGCTACTGAGTTTGCAGGCAAGTATTCACTCACATGAACCATTGTGTTCCTTTCAACATTGGATACCGATACTTTCCTTTGTCTATTCTGCTAGCCCTATGAATCGTTGCTTCTGTTACGAACCTATCACATGTATCCTTTAACCCTGATATTGCCTCAACTCCACTCCTATAACCCCTTTGCTTGTGCCCGTGTCCTACTAGCATGCTTAGGGTTGTTTTGCTTGAGTCTGTTACCCGTTACTTTCTGTTATCATATTTTATTATGTTCTGGGCTCGATGTTTAAACAATCAACCTGTTAATGTTTGAGGTAATAATAATTTGATGATAAGGCACCGGCAGGAGGCCCGGCGTGGTTTTGAGGCCTGCTAGTGTCGACCCTAATTAGGAAAAGGGTCTTGTCTACTGATCCATGATGAGCGCACTATCCGCATGTGGGAAGCGTGTATGGGCGCCCCCCTCAATTTGACTCGATTCGCATCTCGTCCAAATCGCCACACTTAGTTCGGGCTTTCCATTTGCTGCACGCATATGCAGGCACGAACCCGAGGCCAGGGTGGAACTTTTGTAGTCGGCATTTAGGGCGGCGTGGTCTTCCAGTGCTATGAGGGTCCCCTTTTCTTCGTGGGGCTCGATTAGCCGCGCACGCACAGCACGTGGTGCTTTGGGCTTGATGCGAAGAAGAGTTGAGTTGTGTTGAGTGCCCCGCTTGGTGGAAGGCATTCCATCTGGCGGGTTATTCTTACGTGTACGGCCAAATTGGTGCACCCCTGCAGGGTTAAATCTTCTCGAGAAGCCGTGTTTTCCGCGGTTATTGATTACTTGGTGAAAGTACTGGCTAACAAGTACTCAGAACAACTTACACCTAACTAATGATAACCTGACTAGTAATAGGCTTATTGACACAACAATCTGAACCATCACTAATCCAACTGTGTGAGTTATCCTCGGATTGCTTCTTTGGATAAGGGGCGAGATCCAGGATGGGTTTGTTTGGTGGTTAGTTATAGTTGGTTACGATACGCTATCTTATCTTCTTTCTGTTAGCCGGAAGTGGTAGCAACTCTGTAGTTGTTCAGAGCAGCCAGTTGCAGCATATTTTATATCCCCTTTCTTCCGTTGAACCCAAGGCATCTGTGCTTGGTGTTGACGGGTTACACTTTGGTGAATTGTGAGTCTTGCTTGCCAGTACGTTTATGTACTGACCCCTTTGGGGCTGTGGTTTCCGCAGACTACGTTTCCGAGGATCCCCATGGTGGCTACTACGTGGATTATGACGAGGCTGCTGACGAGTAGATAGCGGACCCGGGCAGGATCCGAGACTTCGTGGATGGGCTCCGTCTTTTCGTTTCCGGCCTCTTAGGCCTATTTGGTTCTTGTCTCTACTCAGACATGTTGAATGCTTCCGCTGTGTTGTAATGATATGTTGGGACATGTGTCCTCTGGATGATTGTATTTGCTATCTCTGCTCTAATGAGAGCTATTTGCAACTTATTTTCATCTTTTGTGTCGTAGAGATCTGTTGTGATATCAGTTGTTCCAATGCCGTTGACGTACCATGTGTGTATGTTTGAAGTACGTCAATGGAAGTATCCTGATTTCTATGGGATGGTTTACGTAGACGATGAACAGTAGAGTTTGGTTGTCACACATACGTGTGTTGGCCTACTCGTAAGAGATGCGGGTGCAGGTAAGCCCCGTAATCCAATCATCTGCTGTTCAACGGAACTGCGAGTATCCCCTAGAAGTCCGGGTGCGACAGTGGCCGTCTCGCAGAGACCTTCTTGGTCTTCTTCTCGCCTTTCTTGGCCTTCTTGGCGGCGGGCTCCTGGGCACCGCTGCCCGCCCTCTTCCGAGTGGTGGGAGCAGCAACCGCGAGCGGATCGACGTCGAGGGCGTCCTCGTCTTCTTCCTCAGCAGCAATATCATCTGTAGAGTTGAGGAGAAGAAAACAATTGAGAAACAGAAAGAAACTAAGTTGCGCTACTCGTGACCAGAAAGGTGAACTCGGTCACCTTCGTCGTCGTCTTTGGACCAGTCCCGAATGGACGCGTCGACATGATGCTTACCCGGCTGGACGACATGAGGGATACAGAGGGTGTCCGCGGTGTCGTAGGAGACCTCGTCGTCCTCCTTTCGATCTTCGTGCCAGTTGGCCTCGAAGCGCTCCTCGCTCTCAGCGAGCTGGCGAGCAAGGCGCTGGAGATATAGGAAAGCAACACGAATCAGTTGAGCAGCGTAAGGGATTCTACCCGGGACGGGATGCAAGCACAAAGCATAACAGAGTAAGCATCCTACTCAACGAGGCGTGCAAACACAAAGCACATGAAGCCTAACAGATAGTAGCAAGTGTTCTACTCGGCATGTAGTGCAAACATAAAGCACATGAAGCCTAAAGAGATATGGCTAAGTGTCCTACTCGGCACAGAGTGCAGATACTAAGCATACCAAGCTAAGAAGGCTATCTACTCGGAATCAATACGCAGGAAACAGGATGAGAAGTACTAACCCGCTTGATTGGCTTCGTGCGGCTGTACGGCACAAAGCCGTACTGCCAGTGGTCGTTGAGGCCGGTGCTCATGATGGAGCGCACCCAGACGGCCACATCCGCGTTGCCGAGCTCGAACGTGGTCGTCCGAGTGCAATCTCTGTTGCCGCCCATGTAACACATGAGGTGTGCGCGGCGCTGCAACGGGAGCACTCGCGTGGAAATCCAGCAGGCGATGGGGTCGTCGTCCTTGAGCCCCTTTTCCTTCAGCTGGGCGAGGCGCGTATTGATCCGCTTGATGTCACCTTCTAGCGCCGGCTTGAACCCCCAATTCTGCCCGGTAGGAGGCGAATTGGTCCACCGGGGGAGATTGATCTGGTCCACCGGGGGCTCGCCTTCCTTGACAGAGATGTTCTTCACGTAGAAGAAGGTTCTCTGCCATTTCCGCACGGAGTCGAGGCCCTTGATGCGCGGATGACTGGTTCCGCTGCGCTGCACCATCATGGCGCTGCCGGTCTCGGTCATGCCGCGGCCGCTATCTGTGCTACCCGGCTTGGCCTTGCTCTGCTTCCTGAAGAAGAAGTAGCGCGCCCAGGTCATCGGCGTGGGGCGCACGCCCAGGAACGCCTCGCACACCACATCATGGTATGCGAGCATCACCATTGCGTTCGGCGGCAGGTGATGCGGTTGGATTCTGAAGTGGTTGAGGAAGGCGCGGAAGAAGTCCGACACGGGCAGCCCGAATCCCCGCGCGAAGTGCGCGAGGAACACCACGTGCTCGTCCGCCTCCGGAGTGGGGACGAGCTCGCCATCGGGATGCCGGCAGCGGACGCCGGGAGGAACTCGCCGGTTGTTCACCAGCCACCGGCACTCGTCTGCCGTGACGTTGGATCCAGCCCACCCGGCGCGGGCGTCATCGTCGCGAGCCATCGAGCAGGAGAGGGAATTTTATGGTGATTTGGTGGAATTTGGCGGAAAGGACTGGCCTTTCGGCGCTGTGAGATGCACGGCGGCGAAGAGCTCGGTGGCGGCGGAGAAACGAAGGGGCAAAGGGAGAATGAAGGCAGGAGGGGGAAGAAGGAGTTACCGAGGGGGTATTTATACCTCCCTCGGGTTGCCGTTACAATCGGAGGTAGTGGGATCAGTTACGCACAGAGTTCGTGCGGCGTGGGGTGTGTGGGCCGGTTAGAAACGCACACAGCGCAGGATGCGCGCGTAACGGACACAATTGATCCCACGACGCGATCGTGGGTAATTACTGCACTTGATGGGACCTAACGGGCTAGTGGGCCCAGGCCGTGAAAACTGGGCGCGTGGCCTGTCAGATCCCGGGCACCGAGGCGTCGGGGGTGTGGTAGCGTGACACGTGCCCAGTTGCAGTGCGGAAAGCCAGATTTTGCTCTGCCACACAAAGATTCTATTTCGAGATTTTGCAAAGTCTTTTTACTCGGCGACAGAGAAGAGAAGTGGTTCTATTCGGAAAAGAGTAAGCTCGAGACAAGATTAAGGGCTACTCGGAGGTTTACTCGGCATCCCGAAGCTCAAATGGCAAGATTGGTTTTTAAGCTGGCAGAGCCCAGTGAACAAGTTCGCAGGACTCTACCAGCTTCGGGGACTAATGTCGGGGGGATACCCCCGAGTAGGGTAAAGGCAAGTGCTAAGGGCAAGATCAGAAGAGACGTTTGGCAGAGTAGAGGCTACCCGGTACTCGCTACCCGATCGTCCGCTATTCGGCCGTACACACTGATGGCCAGGAGGAAGAATCAAGGAAGTTATTCTCCTCCAGGTAGAGGAAGTGGTCCGAGTAGAGATGGCGGTCTCCTACTCGGGCCAGAAGTCAAAGGAGCCGTTCTGACACAGGATCCCGCGTATCCTAGGTCCGTACTGGGGCACTGTTCATCTGCAGAGCGCGTGCTTATCCGCGCCAGGGTGTCAGCAGGGCGTCGCAGGTTAGGGGGGCCTACCCCGTGACAGTGTCAGTGATAACAGATCAGTTTCTCGGTTCTGCGGAACGACTTTACACACGGAGACAAACTTGGAACCAAAGTTGTCAGCGAGAAGCTGGAAAGGTACAGTGTGCACACAATGTCGACATCTTGGCTGTATCCGGCTGGGCACCAGTATATAAGGTGCCCTGCCCCTTCCTGCGCGAGGGATCCCAGAATCGGTTCACATTCTTGACCTAGTTCACGACACGACTAAGGGCTACAGTCACCTAGAGAGGAGAGTGGCTACTCGGTTGTAAGAACACTTGTACTGTGGCTACTCGGTGAGACACGAATATAGAGAGAGAAAGGCAGGAGTAGGGGTTTTACCTCCACACGAGGGCCCTGAACCTGGGTAGATCTTGTTGTTTGCAGTGCTAGTTTCATACTCACGCGGCTACTCGTTGCGTGATCCCTCCCCGAGCGCCTCCAGCATCCATCATCCCCACATCTTTAGCCATCCTATGGCATCTGCCGTGACACCACCACGACACATGGATTCCGCCAGCTGAGAACTAGCAGAGGCACACTCCAAAGACCTCTTGTAATCACCCGAGATGGTGATGACTCCATTGGGACCAGGGATCTTCATTTTCAGGTAGGCAGCATGGGTAGAGGCCATGAACTTGCTGAGGGCAGGCCTACCGAGTATAGCGTGGTATGGGCTCAGAAGATCAACTACCTCAAACTACAGGCTCTCAGTGCGGCAGTTCTCCCTGGTACCGAATAGAACATCAACCCATATGCGGCCGATTGGAGCACAAGATACTCCCGGCACAATTTCATGCAATGTGGTCCTGCTGGGTAGCAACATGTTCTCGGCAAGGCCGAGCTTCTCCAGGGTATCTCGGTACATGATGTTGATGCCGCTGCCATTATCTATCAGCACCTTGCTGAACCTGACATTCTTCTGAGTTCCCAAGAAGGTAGGATCCACCACCAGAGCATAGCTACCCGGGTTGGGCATCACCTTGGGATGATCAGCTCTGGACCAAGTGATCTCTTGGTCGCACCAGTGCAGGTAGTGAGGCACAACCGGGATCACTGCGTTTACCTCCATCGCACGCCTGTGCAACGACTGCTTGTCGACTGGCTCGGTGGTGAAGATCATGTAGCTCTCATGGTGCTCCTGGTACTGGTTGCGGTCTCCACCACCATTGTTGTCGTTGTTGTTGTTGCCTTGGTGGTTGTTGTTGTTGTTGTTTTTCCTGTTGTTGCGGGTGTAGAAGTTGCGGTTGCGATTGTTGTTGTTGTTGTAGTTGTAGTTGTAGTTGCGGTTGGCTCCTTGAGCCACTTGATTCACATTCTCCCTTATCGGAAACACTGCAGGCCTGGGAGCAGCTGCCCAAATAGGCTGCACATTGGCATTCGCAGCTGGCAGGGGAGGAGGAGGGGGCAGGTCTTCATTCTTGATGCGGTCCCACCAGCTGCACTGCCGGGTAGTGTGGTTGGCTGTCCTACTCGGATGCCGAGTATGGAAGCTGCACGGCCCATCCTTCATGTTTCCAAAGATAAAGCTCGGGCCTGAATCCGAGTTGCCGCTACCCTGCTGGGGAGCAGTGTAAGGTTTTTTGATGCCTTGGCCCTGATTCTGGTTTTGCCCGTATTGGGCTCCAGCAGTTTTTTTTGCCTTTGGCTACTCGCAGCAGCCGTAGTCACAGCATTCACCTCCTCGGGATCATACCGAGTATCAATCCGGTCACTTCTGCGCTTGTTGCGGAAGTCATTGCGCTTGATGTTGTCATAGTGCTTCCTTCTCGGCATCCGAGTAGGCCAGCCGAGTGCATACATATCTGCAATCTTGATTGTCTCGGCGAGAGTACTCGGCATCTCTCGCTGCAGCTTCGGCCACAACATGCTGCCATGCCTGCAACCCTGAGCAAACCAAGTAATGGCCTGGGCCTCATTCACACCTTCACAGGTGTTCCTCAAAGTACTCCACCGAGTAAGATACTCGCGGTCAGTCTCCTCTTCTCACTGCCTGCAAGCGGAAAGCTGCTGCGGCCTATTCGGCCTCTTGTAAGTGCTGGTGAAGTTGCTGATGAAGGCTTCCGAGAAATCTAGCCAGCAGTTGATACTGTCCTTGGGAAGGTTGTTGAGCCAAGTCCGAGCTGGACCCTCCAGCATTTGCGGAACATACCGCACAACCCATCTCCGGTTGCCGATTGCAATGTGCACAGTTGTGACATAGTCACTCAGCCAATCTTCCGGCTTGGTGCTGCCATTGTAGCACTTGGTCCCCCTAGCCAACTGAAAATGATTCACGGAAGGCTCCTCCATGATGCGGCGACAAAAGCAATCTGGGCCAGGTGGCCCCTTGTTCTCGAGCTGAGCAGACCGATTGATACGGTCCAGCTTGTACCTTGCATCACTGGGATCCAACATGCGGTCACCCACACGGTCAGAGATATCTCTTGGATCAGCATAGCCGGCTAGACCCATCGCCGAGTAGCCATCATCATATCTGTTCTCCTGCACAGCTGCAGGCTGTACCACCGGGTTGGCTGGTGGCGCAGCCGCACACGGCTGTGCTACCGCTGGCTGCTGCGTCCTGTGCCGAGTTGGCTGAGCAGCAGGACGCCGAGAAGGCCCTGCATAGTCTCCCTCTTGCCTCCTACTGTGAGATTTATGGGCTTGATAGCCCGCTCCTGCAGAGTTGTGTTTCTGACCGGGCTGTTGCGGCACGGCGCGCTGTTTCGCGGCGACAGCCGGGTCGTACACCTGCATCTGTTTGTTTTTCCCAGAGTTCACACTCTGGTCTCTATCCCCACCAGGAAGCGGTGATGACGCCTGGTCCTGAGACCTCATCCCATGCGAGTGAACAACATGGGAAGCACCAGCACCCGGATTGGCTTTCCGAAACTCCTCGTTCTGCCTGCCAGCCTCTAGCACTAGCTCGTTGAGTCTCTCCTGCTTCCTAGCGCGCGCGTCGCCGGTGAGATGCGGCAACTCAGCAGCCACTGCCTCTGCAGCCCTAAGAGTTTTGGCGGGGGTGCTGTATCTAGGCCTACCCACAGTATCCAAACTAGCAGATTGGCTAGCAGCCCTACCATCTCTAGCCAGATCAGCGCCTAAGTTGCGACGAGTAACGCCTATCTTGCTAGGCAGCCTAGAAACAGGAGTAAAGCCATGCGCTGCATTGTACTCATTTTGCGCAAGGTTGAGATCAAGCCTAACCTTCTCCAGCTCCTGGGTCTCTGCAAGTAGCGCTTGACGCTGCTGCTCGATCTGCGCCCTCATGGCGGCAAGTTCCGCCTCGGTGGGTTGCGGCATCCCCAGCTGCACGGTTGCGCCTCCGCGAACAACTGGGATTGCCGTGGACGTGGAAGGGGGAAGGTTCGTGTCCTTCTCGTAGGGCTTGTGTACCCTAGGACCCACAGGTTCCTCGATGACGCCAGCGGCAGCGGCTGCGCCCTTCCCGGCATCGATAGCCGGGCCTGTCATCATCACCTCCACGATGTCCATAGAGCAGCCAGTTGGCTTCTCGCAGGCAGCGAGTACAGCAGGAGGATCTTCCGCGACGAGCACCACCTCTGGGAACTCACGGATGACGGTGGTGGCGACGTAGACCAGGTGCATGCCGAAGGAGAGCACCGAGCCGCCTGCGGGCATGGGCCTACCCCCGAAATCTCCGGCGTTGTCGGTGACGAAGTCGAAGGAGCCGAATCTGTGAACAAGGCCACAGACCACGCGCTCCCCTGAAGCTGAAACCGGTCCCGTACGAATGTGAACTCCAGCCAGCGCTGCTGCTGGCCCCACGGTGGGCGCCAACTGTCGTGGTGGTATCACGGCAGATGCCATGGGATGGCTAAAGGTAGGGGCCGATGGACGCTGGAGGTATCTGGGGAGGGATCACACGGCGAGTAGCCGCGTGTAGGATGTCTCTAGCACTTCAAACAACACGATCTTACCCAGGTTCAGGGCCCTCGTGTGGAGGTAACACCCCTACTCCTGCCTTTCTCTCTATTTGTGTGTAATCCGAGTAGCCACAGTACAGTGTATGCCTCCAGCCGAGTAGCCACTCTGCTGCTCTGTTTTGCTCTGGTGTTGTCTCTAGCAAATAAATGCGAAGTGAAGCAAGGTCCCTCGCGCAGGAGGGGCAGGGCACCTTATATACTGGTGCCCAGCCGAATAAACAAAGACTAAAAGGTACGGTGATGTGACTTGACCACGGTGACTTTGGCACGCCTCCGGGATCCCGCGCGGAGAAGCGCCGCGCCGTACGGCTGATAGCCCCTGTTCGCTCTGTCAGCCTCCCAGCGTAGACCTCCATCCTGCCCTGTCCCCTCTTTACTTGACAAGACTGGACGACTGCCTAACCCTGCGTCACTGATGATCACGAACCTAGTAAGTTGAACCGCACGCGCGTACGGACGCAGGATACGCGGGATCTCCTGTCAGAACGGCTCCATTGACTTCTGACCCGAGTAGGATTGCCATCCGTCTACTCAGACCAACTTCTCTACTCGGTCGAACATAACTTCCTTTATACCTTCTCTTGGCCATTGGTGGGTACGGCCGGATAGAAACCTACCGAGTAGCAAGTACCAGGTAGCCTCCTACCCGGTCAACGTCATCTTGACCTTGCCTTTAGCACTTGCCTTACCCCTACTCGGGGGTAACCCCCCGACACAATGTATGCTTATATTATTTGAATATATGCAATCATTGAAGATGCTAGGCGTTTGAATATTCCAAGAAGTTGGGCGCTAAAAATTATCCTCTAAATTCATTCCTTCGAGCTATAGTAGTTTAATCATAAAATTGTTATTATGGGATGGATTAAAAGTATGGGTAAAAATCGTTTACCTTGCTTGAAGATTGCTAAGAGTGGAATATGGAAGAATGCTATTAATATGGTGATATTAGTAGAACAATCAAACTCAAAGTATGACTCAATGGGTGATAGTATATGACTAACACGCTAAGGAAAATGGGCTAGTACGACTAGAATTATTTGATTTTGAATGATTAATCTGTAAAGGAAAGGGAATATTAAAAATAGAATTACAACAAGATATATGGCAGAAAAAGAAGATAACTGGAAAAGTCCAGCTCAGGAGTATATGCTTGATATACAAGTTATAGATGTATTACTAGTTAACAAATTATTTTTTGGGTATTTTGATACCACATTGGTTGGTATGAGTTGTCATACAAAGCAACGCAATGCAAGAAATACAAGGGCCCAAAAGGAACTAGTAGTAGATGTGAATCGATTATGACAAAAACAGAAATAAAGTGTTATTGTGTTCATTGTCGTATCAAACCAAACATTCAAGATTTATTTTAAGAAATTAATAAGTTGTTATTTTGTGAGAAAAAATAAGATTGTTCAAACTATGACCATATTCCATAATTGATGGATGAGTTAATATAAATCATGTTGGTAAAATAAACATCTATAAAACTAAATGCTAAACGTTGCAAGACGTAAAATAATTTCACTTAAATTGTGACACCAGCATTTTAGTTCATATCAGAAAGGAAAACATGAAGGAACTCCATATTGATGGACTTCCGGAGTCATTTTGTTTTGAATAAATTGACGCTTGTGAGACCTCTTCCAAAAGATGACTAAAAGTCCGTTCATAGGCCAAAGTAGAATGGACGACTAATTTAGTGGAGATTATACAAATTGATGTATATAGTCCATTATGTGTAGTCGTGTGTGGTGGATTAATTTTTTCCTTCATAAAATTATGTCGATGATTTTAGTAGATATGTGAGTATATCTATTTAAAGAGAACGGAGTTTGACATTTTTTGAATTGGTTCAAACCATTGTTAGTATGAAGTAAAAATCATCGTAACAAGATAATCAAGCATTTATGATTGGATCATAAAGGATAAAGTTTGAGTTACAAGTTTAGCAAAACATCTGAGAAGTTGCAGAATTGTTCTACAACTTATACTACTCGAATAACCCCACATTAGTTTGGAGTGTTCGAGAGACAAAATCAAACCTTGTTTGACATGGTAAGATAAATAAAAATACCATTATAATTTTGTAGTTTATACATTAGTGACAACCGCTTTTACACTGAAAAGAGCACCATCATGATCCGTTGAAATTGACACCATATAATATATGGTTTGGGTAGTGACCCGAATTGTCTTTTTCTTAAGTTTTGGTATGAATAACATATGTAAAATGTTTACAACCAAAATAGGATACATATATGTTTATAAGGTTATCCCAACGAATCCATTGGGTATTTCTCCTATCACCGACCAAAGACAAATGTTGTTTGTCAGAAAGGGTTGGTTTCTCGGGAAAGTAGTTCTTGCGAAAGAAGTGAGTGGGAGGATATTACAAACTCAACGAGATTAGAGAATCTTTGTTATCATGTCATGAGTAGCGCAGCACTGGAAGTCGTTCCGGGGTTTTCTATTTTGATAAAGTAGAAGATACTACATGTGTTGTAGATACTTCGGATGAGTTTGCGAACTGAACCACAAAAGTCCTAGAACTTTGTACTTAGACCAACTTGTGGTTTAAGATTAAAGTGTTGTTTTGACAACAAAGGAGCTGGACCTTATAAAGGAAGCAAATGATGGGCCCTGACTTCATTAGAATTGGCTATGAGTCATTATATCCGCGATAGTATCCCTGTATGAATATCAAGTGTGTGACTTGATAGTTCTTTAGAAAGGCATGATGCCTAACGATAGCAAAATGGTCTATATAGCAATAAAGACATGGATATTTACATCCTTTGAAAGTTGTGCTTGTCGAAAAGATGTTTCCGACGAAGTTCAAAGAGTTAACTACTGCAAGATTTTGATCTTCCGTAGTGATGCTTTAGTCTTTGCGGATAGTTCTAGCAAAAAGTTACATATTATGATATCGCAGTTTAATAACAAAAACCAACTTCCCTCTCAGGGAAGTTTGATCGAGTATGTGTACTTGACACAGTCTGAGAGTTTTGTAAAACTCAAAAGGTTGCTGGAAAGGTATGCACACTTCAATGGTTGAAGTGAGCATAACGAAGTTGGAATCTTTACCTTAATGAAGTTATCAAAAGAGTTTGATTCCATCATGAACTATAAAGATGGTTGTAGAATTATAAGAAATTAAGTGGGAGCGCTAAGACATATTTCCAATGCTTGTAGATGACATATGGTTGATTGAAAATATGTATTTTAAATTAACACAGTTAAGATTTTCATATTGATAAAAGGCTTAGGAGATATTGGGCATCGATATCTATAAGAGATGGATTGAAGCGCCTGATATAGTTGAGCCAAATTACATAGACAAATTATTGAAGTAAGTCAATCTCGAAATGACAAGAAGGAGTTCTTGCCACATGGAAAACAATTGAGCAATATTCAAGTATTTTGACACATGATGAGCATAATGAAATTGAGATTTCTAAGTCACATGTTCCATGATATGTACACAACCAGATGAGTCTTGTGCTATAAAAGGTTATAGCAGGATAATTCATATGATAATTAGAAAATAGTGGGAGAGATCCTTATGCCATTTTAGAAATGCTAAGGATATATTTTCCTATGTAATAATGACAAACTATTTGTTGTAATATGTTACACTAATAGTCTTGTCATCTATTCAAGTAATTTTATCTCAATTAAAACATGTGATGAAAGGTAGCACAATAGGCTAGAAGAAAGTTCCATGCTGGATTTGAAAGAGTTTCAAAATTAAACTATTGTGACGGATACTACAAAGGCTAAATATATCGTTGCGTTGACAACAAATAATATGAGTATTTTGTGTCAAGGAGTTCTTTATTGAACTTGGTGAATTTACAAGAATGCTCACACTATGAAGCTACATTTTCACAATGTTAGTAACATTGGTTTAAGCTGAGGAGTTAATATTTTCCCGGTTGACCAAATATATACAAAGCCATCTCATTAGAGAATGAGTGATGTGTGTAGACGCAAAGAACATGGAAATACAATAGGACCTAAACGTTCATATCTTTTTGATGATGTTTACCACATGCGAAGCATGGTAATAACATTGGAACGTCATATGTGTTAAGTGCTTACAGACTAGATTATTGACTCTAGTACAAGTGGGAGACTGAAGGGAATATGACCGAGAGGCAATAATAGGGTGGTTATTATATTATTCCTTGTTTACGACAAATGTTTATTTATCATGCTAGAATTGTATTAACCGGAAACGTTGATATATGTGTGTTTAATAAACAAACAATGGTTCCTAGTATAGCTTCTCTTTTAACTAGCTCGTTGATTAATAGATGATCAAGGTTTCCTGATCATGAACATTGGATGTTGTTAATAACGGGGTCATGTCATTAGAAGAATGATGTGATGAACATAGACCCAATAACAAGATAACAAGACGATCAAGTCATTTAGTTTATATTGTTATATCTTGCATGCGAAGTAACTTATTCCTTAGACCATGAGATCATGTCAATCACTGATACCAGAAGGGTGCTTTGATGTCATAAAACGTCACACCGTAACAGGGTGACTATAAAGGTGCCGTTAGGTATTCAAAAAGTATTAGTTGAGTCTCATGGATAAAGAGTGAGATTTGTCCATCCAAATGACAGAGAGATATACTCTGGGCCCTCTCGGTGATATCACATCGACACCGCTTGCAAGCACGTGATATGATCACAAGGATGTCATATCACGGAATAGAGAAAAGAGTACTTGTTAGGTAACGAGATTCAACAAGGTATGGTTGATACTAATGAAGGGAATAGTTCACGACGTTGATGGTTCACACGATCACGAAAGTCATCGTTGAATATATAGGAGTCATCACGGATCTCCAGATCCCGCTTTTGATTATTGATCGGAGAGGAGTCTCGATCATGTCTATCTTATTTGCGAACCGTAGGGTGACACACTTAAGGTTCGATGACGCATTTGAGAGGATACGGAATATCGAAGAATGTTTTGGGCAGCACCGAAATTGTTTCGGGGAAAATTGAAATAGTTCAAGGGGTTTTTCGTCGAATGGTTGTTAATAGAATTAACAAATGATTCGAGGTGCTATATGCAAATGTTTGTTAATAGAATTAACAAATGCTGAAATAAAGAAATAAATATGTTTTATATATTTATTAAAGAAAAACTCTTGAATTTTCTAAGTAGGAAATAAAGGAAGGATGAGTGGATGTGAGTGGAGTGTCCACTCACACGAAGAGGGAAGAGGTGGGGGAACCACCATGGCTGGCCGCACCCCACCCTTGGGCTGCCTCCCTCTCCCTATAAAAGGAGGGTGAGGGATCCTCCTCCTTCACACACTTTCCCACCTCATTTCCTCTCCACCCGATGCTCCATTCCATGGTCTCTGGATTGGCGAAGCCCTGACCGTGGGATTATCCACCACCACCACGTCGTCGTGCTGCTGGAGTTCCGAGGGATTCTCTGCTTCCGCGCCCCGCTGGATCGAGGGAACGTAGGTCGTCATCAACCGTACGTGTGACCGATCACGGAGGCACCGCCGAATTGTGGTGCACATCTACTCGCTCTCGGGATCGGTGTGAGTGCGACTACGCGAACAACGAGATTTGATCTTGTAATGCTTTGTGTCTTCGAGGGTATGTTTCCTCAGACCCTCTCTATTCCCTTTGCACTTCATCTCCTAGATTAGATCTTGGCCTTTCGGGTGTCTCTCGCGTAGGAATTTTTTTTGTTTTCTATACAACGAACCCTTCAGCGGAGACACGATGTATTCCCGAGTTCCTCCTTGTTAAGGGAGTACGTCTCGTTGGAGGGGTGTGAGGTCGCCACAAAGGCCTACTCAACGCCGCAAAGGCCTCACCCTATTCTCCAATGAACCCCGCCACAATGGCCTAGTTCACCTTCCACTACTGATCCCCTTTGAGGCGGGAATCGAATCCTTTACAAACGATTTTTGGGCACACACCCACAACCAAATTGGGGGCTCCCAACAATCACCACAAATCCAAGAATAGCATTGGTGTCTAGGTATTCCACAAGGAAACCCTATACTAGATCCCTCAAGTGAATGAGGGGGAAATGAAGAGCGGCTTGGTAGAGATATAGATCGGCGCCTTCTCCTTCAATCCTCCATGAATCAACGAGTTTGGGTGGAGGGATTGAGAGGAATCGAAGTTTTGGTGAGCTCTAATAAATGGCCTTCAATGCTTGGATGGGGAAGAAGGGGATGGGCTATTTATACCCACCCCCCAAATCTGACCGTTTGGGGCATTTATTGCCTCACCCGGTACTACCGCCCGTGCATCTCTTCACCTTTGGTCAACGCAGCTTCGTAGACAGTGACCACAGTCGGTACTACCGGGCAGGCCCGGTAGTACAGCGATGATCTACCGGACGCCTCCGGTAATTCCGTATTATCCAGAAGGTTCGTGATGGAGGCCAGTACGCAAAACTTGGTTCTTCCAGGAAAATCTGGTACTACCGCACGGTGCAGTAGTACCGCGCTTAACTACCGGACGCCCCCGGTAGTTCTGAATTAACCAGAAGGTGGGGCTTCTCATCCAGTGCGCAAAACCTGTTTCTTCCATGGAAATCCGCTACCACCGCGCGGGTGCAGTAGTACCGCGCTGAACTACCGCACACTCCCGGTAGTTTCGGATTAACAAGAAGGTAGAGCATCGAAACCAGTACGCATTCCTTGGAAATCCGGTAGTACCGGCCTAGACTAGAAACCCACCATAGAGGTTGAATTCAGAAATGAGCATACAATGAATTACCATGATATGAAATATATGCTCAATACCCTGAAAACACTCAGCACACATTATCTATATCTATATCTATATACCTAATAATAAAGGTGTTAAGGCTTCCTTGGTTTGTTTTGGTTTGGTAGGTCATTGAAATTGCCCCTAAAGTTAAACACAAATTACCCACTCTGCCATCGGTAAGTGAAGAAAACGTTTCAATTTTTTCTACCCCTAACGTTTCCGTCCGTTGTTGGTTTGATTATGTCATCTGTTCGGTTTCCTTAGTATGTGAAAATAAAACAACTCCAACTCGATTAGGTTTCGATCAGGTTTCTTTCAAGCGGACGTTTCTCTAGGTGACCTCTTGTTTCATATATACACGTGAGATCTAAGAGTCCAGACCCATAATATTGGCGAGCGATGCACGATACCTCACGTCTGGCACCCCAGACCCCATGGAGTTCCTTCTAAGCGGCGTCGAACCTGCTGTGATGTTGCCCGGACTACTGCCAGCACACCCGTCTGTCCTATGGTCGCCATGGACGCGGTGGTGGGACTCGCGCCGATGATGCACTTGAGCCGACCGTGCACCTATCGCCGTGGCCGCCATTGTCGTCTTCCCATGGTCAAGCGCCGCCCTCCTCCATGGTCGGGTCTTACCCATCCCTGGCAGTACTTTGAAGATCCGGTAACCGCCCATGCACATGGTCCTCATCCTTTGGCGATCCAATCGTCGTGTTCTCCCAGTGGCCAGAACGGTAGCGTTGTAAGATAATCGGGGTGTCAGGTCTGGTTCTTGAATCAAACCATATCAAGGCTTGGGAGTGCTAGCGATGGGTGGTGGATCATGAACTGGCCAGTGTCCTGCTCGCCCTTGCGTGGGGTGCCGCTCCGAAGCCAGTACTGGCGCGCGCCGGTAACCCCATAGTGCACGCTCCCAGCTGGCTTCTGACTCAAAACTCAAATAGTGTTATTCTATGAGCAAGATGGCAACGTTCTGTTCTTGCCATCCTCTGTGAGGAGATGAATTTTGAAGGGCTACACAAGTTAGAGTAATGCGGTGTCTTAAGGATGGTCAGCTCGCCGGTGTTCTCGATTCCGTCAGACGTGTCGCTGGGTTACTGCATTTGAGTGAGGTGCAGGTTGGTCTTGCACACGAGACAGAAGAGGATGATGGCCATGTGGGGAATTCGATGCTACTAGCTGCTTGGCGGTTGCTGCCCTTTTCTCTTAATCAAACTTCAGCGCTTCCTCAATTTTTTGAGCTGAATCAGCAATGGTTGTGTGCGTTTCGGAAACTAGATCAGTAAGGATGTTACTCTGCTGGCCGACTATGATCACACAAAACACTTAAGTATCAGAAGCTGCACCTTTCGGTCTATCAAGCTGAATCATGTTACATTAAACCATTTGGAAATGCTTTTGAAGTTCAAAGTTCCTCGACGGTTAGTCCTTGTTCCACCAGCAGGAAAGTTACCCTGTTTCTACAATTTCATGTTATATTCTTAAGCATGGTGTACATATGTTTTTACATGATGCCCTAGCCTACTGAACCGGTTGTTTCTTATGAAGGTGATTTTGATCTAATTTTGTGTTTCTGGTGAGCACACTCATAAGCTTTTTTATACACAAAAGGTATGATGGCTGAATTCTAAGCCCCGCACACCAGTTTTCTAGCATGTGTCTAATAGAGCGTATAATTTTTGTTTTGTTTCAATCTGGTTATATTTTAAAATTGTTGTCCCGACAGTGTTAAAAATAGCTACATGTAATACTCAAATTCAATCATGTATCCACCCTTTGCGACCAGTGAGGTGTGCATATCCCCCGTTTCAAAAAATATATACTCCCTCTGTATCGTAATGTAGAATGTTTTAACGTTTTCTAGACAACATGCGTGCATACATGTTTTAGTGTAAGATGCACATAAATCTATACACTAGAACTTATCTAGATACATGTTATCTAAAAAAAGGCTAAAATATCTTATATTGTGATACGAAAGGAGTAATACTGAATTGCCACCATGCATACATGGATGATTTTATGTGTGCCTAGATATAGGTATTATGTCGAATATGTGTACAGAATTATAGAGACTTACATCTATTTTTCTCCGTACAAGCGCACCCTAGCGTCAATTCTTTGTCATTCTACGTGTTCCAAAAAATATATTCAAAAAAAAAATAAACATAGCAACAGGGACAAAAAATTTGCGTATATCTATCCGCATAGTTTTTTTGACACGGTCTTTTTTCCTTCCGCTGCAACGCACGGGCATGTGTGCTAGTAGTTCTCTAATTGTGTTGTCAACAAACATCGCCCTTTTTGGTGTTTGATGACAACACAATTGTTGAGCAAGGATTTGATAGCATTGCACACAAGTGAACTAAAGCAATTTAAGGAGAAGAAATAGCTAGGAACAAGACTTGCAATAGAGAGAAAGTAGTTAACGAGATAACAAGTCTTACACCACACTCCAAATTAAAAGTTCAACACCAACTAAAAGGTTCAACTAAAACATAGACACAAACAAGATAAAATAACGAAGATAGCAAACTTGCGACTCCCTCCTTGCAAATTTCGACTCAACCTAATATACTCATTCTCCCCCTTTGTCATAAAATGCCAAAAAGGGAGAAGAGGCTAACATCCCAAGTCAATCCTCGTCTTTGGGAACGTGGTGGGTGGGCGAGGAAGGAATGTCGGGCTGCTCCATGTACTATGCTCGGAGATCCACTTCTCCCTGGGAGTGGTAGCTTCCTTAGAACTCGAGGACACTGGCAAGCCCGCTTGAGCCATTATCTTCTTTTGACGAGAAGCAGCCTTCTTGTGGTAGACATGAGCATCATACAAGCGCTCCTGGAGGTCGAGCTGGAGGCAGAAGGCTTTCTTAGCCTTGATTTGGAACTTCTTGAACCAAGAGGGTTTCTCCATAGAGTCAGAAACAACAGGTAGGTGCTCCATCCCTCACACCAATAAGAGAGGACGATGCCTTTTGGGCTTCAGCAGTGGCTAGCTCGGCGGGAGTCAAGTGAGCTTTCACTCTAGGCTCCTTCACGCGTTGCTTGAGCACCGAACTACCATCCTTCATAATGTCCTCCTTTGTGGCTTCCCACCATTTCCTCTTGATTAGCTTCATGATATAGGGGCATAGATGGGATCCCTCTTGTCAATAATTGTGAACCAAAGTTCTTCATGGATCCAATCCATCACATCAAAACATTCACCAGAACCTTGCTTATCCTTGGATCCCTTGAGGAGGTAAATCACATAGCCATGGACCTCATCCCAATTCCCCACACGAGGAGCTAGAGTCTCCTTATAGATACGGTGAAGAATCTCCAATGGGCGAATGAGATGAGCAGATTTGCCCGGTGTACCTCCTCCCAAGAGAGCACCAAACTCCTTCAAAGTGGCCGAAAGCAACCTATCCTTGGCCATCCACTTCAAAGTCCTCTCCTCATCAGTCCCAAAGTGCACGGTTGCATGTAATACTCAATGTACGAATGGTTGAACTTCATGAGTGGAATGAGTCCAAATTCCTCACACATAGCCAAAGATTCATAAAAGTACCCTTGAACTTGGGAAGCCTCATGTGGGGGATGTTGAGAGTATGTTGATGGTGACGGAGTAGTACTTGCCCACATAGATATCATTGTATACACGCTCTTGGTCCTCTGTGAAGAAGTGGGGAGTGTCCATATAATCCCTTGCATGCTCATAAGGATCCTCTTCCCTATATCCTTGATAGGCTTCGGGTTTCCACTTGTTGAATGGTTTGCAAGCAGATTTCCTAGCAACGGTCTTGGGTTGAGAGGAGCCAACACCAAAACGTCCAGCCCGACCACCACCACAAGTCCTAGGAGTGGTAAGAGCGGGCATGGTCTCATCCTCAGCCTCAAAATCAGCCATGAACTCATCTTCATCACCCTCAGCAGCCATAGACTTATCTCCCGGAGCCTTGCGCTTGTTTCTAGCATAGGTGACCGGTTCCTTCCTTAAATTCCCAGAACCACGAGAACCTGTGAAAACAGAGGGGTAGGGATAGGAAACAAGATGAGGGAACATACCCAAAGAAAATGGGAATCAAAACTAGTTGATTCAAGTTTCAAGAAGTTGATATGTCCCAAACTTGTGAAGGCGGTAGTACCGGACGACGTCCGGTAGTACCGGCCGCACAAGTTTTTGGGTTCCATCCTCAGATCTGAGCATGAAATCAAAGACAAAACAACTGAATGAAACTAGGAGCAACTAGTCAATGGAATTTATAGCCTATAGTTAACCATACATCCAATTTAACCGAAGAAATTGGGGCTACAAGCATCTATCCTCGAGATCTCATATAGGGTTCATCAATGGCATCAATGGGGACCCAAAACAAGAGCAAAGAGAGGAACGATACTCGAGGCCATGGAGAGATCGATGCGGGAGAGATTACCATGGTGTAAATCCGGCTGGAAACGGCGGAATCCGGCGAGGGGAGGCCAAGCCGAACGAGGGAGAGGAAGAGGGCAACAGGGAGTGGGAAGTTCGTGCGGGTGAGGAATAACCCCCAGCCCGCACGACTGTGAGACTTTTAAGTCGAAACTGCTTCTCCCGGTAGTACCTGACCGGCCCGGTAGTACCGCATGTTACACATGCTGTAGTATCGTGCAAGCTCGGTAGTACCGGCTGTAGAGATTTTCACAGACATAGTCTGTTTCTATCTCCATAGATGGTAGTACCGGACGCGTCCGGTAGTACCGGGTGTGTAAGTTTGACCAGAAAACTGCTTTTGACTATACACGCGCTGTAGTACCGGCTCTGGTCGGTAGTACCGGGGCCCCCTTCCTCTTCCTCAAGTGTCAATTTTTTGAGTATGTTCAAGAATAGAAGTTGTTTTCTTGGATGAGATAGACTTAGGATGGAAGACCAAACTGAAGATAGTACTTCTCCCCCTCACTTGCAAGAACCACAAAAACGAAAAAGCCAAGTGAGAAGATTTTCCTAAGAGAAATACTTAGCTAGGAAAACAAGAGAAGTGCAAAGAACTCAAAATAAAACCCAACTAAGATCCAACTCTTCACAAGGAAGAAGTTTGTGGCCTAATCCACCATGTAAGAGAATGTTGGTATGCCACCGTGAATATATCTTGGGTGCATTGCCAATTCTAGACATTGAAGCTCACAATTCAATAGTAGAAAAAGAGAGATAACAATGAATTTTTTCTTTGGGCATAATGAGGGCAGGGAGAACCGAATGTGTTACGATAACACTCCCCCTATGTACATGCCTACACATAAACCCAAACACGTCTCAACTATAGGGGTGTGTGCAAGATCCTCAAGTAAAACTCATAGAATCAATGATATTTAGCTCATTCCTCAAGAACATGAATCTTGCATCACCGAGTGGCTTCGTGAAGATGTTCGCGAGATTGTACTTGGTGGGGACATATGATAGCTCAATATCACCCCTTGCCACATGGTCCCGAATGAAATGATGATGAATATCAATATGTTTCGTCCTTGTGTGTTGCACGGGGATGTACGCAATCTTGATGGCACTTTCATTATCACACATGAGAGGCACATTATCCAAGTGAACATCATACTCTTTGAGGGTTTGCCTCATCCATAGCAATTGGGTGCAAGCACTCGCAGCCGCCACATACTCGCCTTTGGCGGTGGATAGAGATATGCAATTTTGCTTCTTGGAAGACCAACTCACCAAGGACCTACCAAGAAATTGGCAAGCCCCGGAAGTGGACTTCATGTCATCTTGATCACCAGCCCAATCGGAATCCGTGTAGCCCTTGAGAGAGAATTGTGCCCCCTTTGGGTACCACAAACCAAACCTTGAGGTATGAACCAAATACCAAAAAATCCTATGGACCGCCACTAAGTGGCTTTCCTTAGGAGCCGCTTGATACCTTGCACACACCTACAATCAAAATGATATCGGGCCTAGATGCACAAAGATAAAGCAAAGAACCAACCATAGAACAATACAACTTTTGGTCCACATCTTTAGCATCCGGATTGCGCTTGAGGTGGCACTTGACTTGCATAGGAGATGGCTTCTCGTTTGCACCTTGGAAATTAAACCTCTTGAGCATGTCTTGGGTATACTTGGCTTGAGAGATGAAAGTCCCACGAGCCAATTGCTTGATCTCAAAGCCAAGGAATAATTTAAGCTCTCCCATCATGGACATCTCAAACCTCTCAGTCATAAGCTTTGAGAACTCATTATTGAAAGCTTGGTTAGTTGAGCCAAAGATAATATCGTCCAAATAGAGTTGGCATATGAAAAGATCTCCCTTTACCCTCTTTTTGAAGAGAGTGGGCTCGATCTTCCCAACTTCAAAACCATGGTCATCCAATAACTCTCTAAGGTGCTCATACCACGCACGTGGTGCTTGTTTAAGTCCATAGAGCGCCTTATCGAGCTTGTAGACATGGTTCGAGAAGTTGAGATTATCGAACCCCGGAGGTTGCTTAACATATACCTCCTCTTTGAGTAGACCATTCAAGAAAGCACTTTTGACATCCATTTGTTGCAATTTGAAATTATGAGAATATGCATATGCAAGAAGGATACAGAAGGACTCAAGGCGAGCCACATGAGCATAGGTTTCATCAAAGTCAATGCCTTCCACTTGAGTGTAGCCTTGAGTCACCAATCTTGCCTTGTTCCTTATGATAATACCATGCTCATCTTGCTTGTTATTGAATATCCACTTAGTGCCAATAACATTGTGGCAATCTTTGGGATTCTCAACTAATCTCCAAACCTTGTTGCGCTCAAAGTTATTGACCCCATCATGCATAGCTTCAACCCAATCAGAGTCCTCAAGAGCTTCAAACACTTTCTTTGGTTCCACCATAGATATGTGAGCTTGATGCTCACTAAACTTAGCCAATTGCTTTCTTGTGGATCTTCTAGAAATAACATATTCCAACACTTTGTTGTCGTACGCATCAATACGCTTCAAAACTCTTCTAATACTTCTAGAACAATGGGCTTCAATCTCCTCATTATTGCGAGAAGGAATCACTTGATCATCTTGATCATTTGAGTCCCCGTCTTGACCGAATTGTTGGCCTTGATCATCATCATCAACATCCACATCCACACTTGCTTCAACTTGAGGAGAGGAGAATGAGTAAGGTTGATCTTCGCCTTTACCTTGACTAGCTAGAATAATAGGAGTGGTTGCATCTTGCATAGTAACTTGGTTAATGAGAGGAGGGTCTTCAACATGTTCTTGGTTAGGTGCATCACTTGGTTCCTTGGCTTGTTCTTCTATTGTAGAGGAGGGCTCCACTTGAGTAGAGCATAGTCCTTCTCAAGTCGCCATAAGGTGTCCCTTAATGGGGCGGAAAAATCCCACACCCATCATTCCTATGGCTTATTGAGTCATTCAACGTCTACATTAGAAACATGAAATTGCGCCACTTGGGATCCATCATTTTCCTCTAAAGCCACACTACAAGATTCTATAACAATCTGTGAGGCTTTGTCATAGACTCTATAAGTGTGGGATTCGGCACCGTAACAAACAAATATACCCTCAATAGTTTTGGATTGAAACTTAGACAACCGAACACCCTTGATCAAATAAAAGCACTTACAACCGAACACATGGAAGTAGACGTTGGGTTTGTTTCCGGTGAGGATCTCATATGGAGTCTTGTCCAATCCCTTGTGTATGTAGAGGCGGTTGGAGGAGTGGCATGGCTGTGGATATGGCCTCGGCCCATAGATATTGGGGAGAAGAATACTCCGCCAACATGGTCCTTGCCATATCCAAGAGAGTTCGATTCTTCCTTTCGGCAACACCATTTTTTGAGGAGTGTAGGTTGCGGAATATTGATGTTGAATACCCTCATCACTAAGGAATTCATTTAAAGTGTGGTTCTTGAACTCTGAACCATTGTCATTCCTAAATAGCCATGATTGGACATTGTGTTGACCTTGCACTTGGTTGGAGAAGTAGATGATAGTTTGTTGAGTCTCACTCTTGAACTTGAAGAAATAAACCCAAGTATATCTTGAATAATCACCAAGCAATACTTTTTGCCACCAAGACTTGCCTCGGGTACGGCACCAAAGAGATCAACATGGAGAAGCTCCAAGATCCTCTTTGATGAGATAATAGTCTTAGCCTTGTGAGGAATATCATGCATCTTTCCTTCAACACACGACCTACAAACGCGATCTTTGGAAAAGGAAACATTTTCTTTTAGTCCAAGGATAAGGCCACCTTTGTGAAGACTTTGCAAAGTTCTCATGTTGACATGGGATAAGCGTCGATGCCACAACCACCCCATGTCCGCCTTTCCGAAAATACACATCGATTGAGAGTTGGCGGACTTCAAAAAGTCTACCACAAACAACTCATTTTCGACATGTCTCATGTATGCGACGTTAAGAGTTTTTCTCCTCAAAAGGACCACGGTGTTTTCATCAAATAAGACGGAGAAACCCATCTTCCCAAGAGAACAAACTAAAAGTAAATTGAAACCAAGGGATTCAACAAGCATGACGTCCATGATAGTAACATCAGGAGCAATCACAACCTTGCCAAACCCTGATACCTTAGACAAGGACTTGTCTCCATAGGTGACGGTTGCATAAATATCATTTGGGTGCAACTCCATCACAAGTTCTTTGCTTCCGGTCATATGAGTAGTGCATCCACTATCAATTATCCATTTAGATCTACCGGTAGCATAGTCCTGCAAGAGATCATTGACTAGAGTTAGGACCCGAGGAGGGTTCCCTCATGTTAGTAACAAGGGTCTTTGGAACCCAAATTGTATAGTCAATGAAACCTTCAATAGGACCAACATATTTAGCTTGCACAACACCATAATAATCAACATATAAGAAATGGTTTGGATTGTTAGTTCCCGCGGAAATGCTACGAGTAGTGTTGTACCTCATGACACCACCACTCGAAGCAACATTTTTGGCGTGTGCGGGAATGCTACGAGTAGTGTTGTCCCTAATGACAATACCACCCAAAGAACCATTGTTGGCCTTGTTCTTGTTCTTGTTCTTCTTATTGGCAACATATCCAAGACCTTGCTTTCCCATTTGTGGCCTAGGAGCACTCATTTGCGGTCTATCAACAACCACTTGTGGGCTTGAGGCCACAACCTTCTTAGCTTGAGGGCTCTTGCCCTTGAGCCTTGCTAGCTCATCCTTCAACCTAGCATTTTCCTCAATAATATTTGCATGATCACAAGAAGAAGTAGAGGTGCTAGGAGTGTTGAATTTATTAATTAAGTTGAGTTTGAAGTTGTTCATGTAACTCTTTGAGGGTAGAGTGTTCACTCTCCAAGGCCTTGTGAGCCTCGGTGAGCTTTCCAAACTCCTCGGTTAGTTTCTCATGACCAACCCCAAACTCAACATTATCCTTTTTAGCCTTTTTATATTTAGAAATTGCAAGGTCACGTTCTTTAGTGATATTAGAAACAATTTCATTATGAGACTCTTCAATAGATTCAATTTCCTCTTCAAGAGAAACTCTACCATTATGCTCTTCCTCGAGAGTCATGGAGAGAGATGCTATCTCATCCGCATCCCTCCTTTCAATCTCACCATTCTTCTCAAGAGCTTCATGGGCCTCTCCAAATTGGCTCATGAGGTGATCAAAGTACTTCTTTGTCTATCCTTGCATTTTAGACATAAAACGTTCCAAAGAGACAATTTCATCTTCTACTCTAAGACTAGCATGGTTGATCAATTCATTTGGAGTCTTAGAGTTTGGAGAAGGTGATACCTCCGAGGCCTTAGCCATGAAGCACTTGGCATAAAGGTGAGGATGATTCTCGTTGGGGGATTCAAAGAGTGATGAATATGATGGAGTTGTAGCAATAGCAAGAGCGGCCACTTCACTTGTGGTTTCTTCGTCTTCATCACTTCCGGAATCATACTCCTCTTGAGTCATAAGCACAAACTTGGTGGGTGTCTTCTTGTTGAAAGGTTTCCTCTTGAAGTGAGGCTTTTTGTACTCAACCTTTCACTTGTCCTTGCGAATGAGCTTGCCACCATGAAGTTCTCTATTCTCAAAGGGGCACTCCGCAATGAAATGGTGCTTATCTTGACAATTGAAACAAGACCTCACCCTTTGATTCCCTTCATTTTCATAGCGAGATTTGGCCTTCTCCTCAACACATGCCTTGGCCTTGGATGGATTCTTCCAAAACTTTTGCACGGTAAGAGCAATGACATCTTTGAGCACGGGGTCATACTATTGATCCTTCAACGGAGCCAAGTCCTCAATGCAATCTTCTTCATACTCAACCTCCCTTGACACAACATTGGCCTTCAAAGCAACTGATGCTCCTTTGTGCATTCCTAGGGCTCTAGCACGGTTGTCAAGAGCATTTTTGGTTTGCACTTGATAGGAACACACTTCTTGCATCACTTGGGTTGAGGTCAAAGAAGCAAAGTCATGTCTTCCTTGAATGCTCTTCAAGTCCGTGGGCTCAAAAGTCATGAGAGCAATCATGTACTTCCTCTTTATCCAAGCATCATCAATGTACTTGGCACCAACATTGTTGAATTCGGTGGCAAGGGTCTTGAGTCTTTGGTACATGTCTTAATGGCTCTCACCATCATGCATATAGAACCCTCCGGACTCATTTCTCAAGGCATTATACCTATTCCTTTGCATACTTTCATTGCCCACAAACATGACAACAAGAGCGTCCCATGTTTCCTTGGCGGTGGAATATTGTTGAAGATGAGGCATGTGGTTTGGACCCACGTCTTTTTGAATGATGGACAAGGCGGTGTAGTTGAGTTGACAATCTACGGCTTCTCTTCTTTCAAGTTCTTGGGGTCATGTGGCTTCTATCCATCTCGAGTGACCCTCCAAAGTTCAATACAAGAAGAGTTCAAGTGAGTTTCCATGTAATATTGCCACTCACCAAAAGAATGTGCGTCAATTTTAGGAGGATCTCCTCTAGGAATTATATGAGGATGTGGGACAGAAGGATTGGGAGAATAATGTTCTTTGATGGAGTGGAATTCTCCTTCTCCTTCCGTACCCTTATCGGTGGAGTTCTTAGCGGAAGCATCTTTAGGTAGATCACCATTATTCCCTTTCTCGGTGTAACACCCGGGGATTTCCCCCCCCCCCCCAATTAGTTTGTGTGTTTTTCCTTTTTGCATCATCATGTCATCATGCATTGCATTGCATTACATTTTTCTTGTTTTGTTTTGTTGAATCCTTAAAATTGTTTTCTATCAAACCAATTCAAAATTTTCCACTCAAAAATATTTTTTGGTACTGTTTTCAAAATCTTGAGATGATTTATAAGTGAGTCAATGTTTCATCTAAATTATTTTACAAACATTGTTTTCCCTATTTAAAACCCCTCCTATCTCTCTGAAAATAATAAAACAAAAGGAAAGATAAAAAAAAGGTTTTAGGGGGAGAGAGAAGCCTAGCTGGCCCAGCCCAACAAACCGACCCAGCCCACTCTCCCCTTCTTCTCCGTACGGACGGACACGAGGCTGAAGCACCTCCTGTCGCTGTCCACCTCCCCACCATGGTCCCCTCCTCCACCTGCTCCGTTTCCCCTCCCTTAAAGCCTCCTCCCCCTCCACGAAACCCTAGCCTTTCCCCTCTTCTCCCTCGAGCCGCCGCCACAAACCCTCGCCTCCTCCTCTCTCTGTCCCTGGTTTGTCTGAATTTTTCCCTGAACCGAGGGACAACCCAGAGCACCTTGCCATCGCCCCGCCACCATGGTCTCCATCGAGCTAAGCTAGCCGCGGGAATGGAATCTTCATGACTTCTTCTTCCTCTACGCAGAAGGCCAGGAGCCGAAGCCGCCTAGGTCGACGCCGGCGAGGTCGTCTTCCTCCTCTGGCTCGTGTGCCGTCCGCCCTGCTTCCTCGACGATTCGGTCCGCCTCCGACCGCCGCCAGCCTCCCCAAGGTGAGCAGCACCCCAAGAACTCTTTCCCCTCTCCCCGCCCTGCTCTGGAGCGGAGCATCGAGCGTCGCCCGCTGCCGGACTCCATCGTCCACGTTCTGTTCCGTCCTGCTCCCTGAATCTTGCGTGCTCGAAATTCAGTTAACCCCGCTCCTGTCACCTCTTCTCATGTTAGATCTGTTACGTATCAGCAACACCATCTCAGCCCAGTGGCTAGCCCCCTGGATTGCACACTGGAGGTCCCTGGGTCAAATCCCAGCGGATGCGAGAACTCTTTTCTGCTTCTATTTTGTTTCAAGTCTGAACTTTGGTGTCGAGTTTCAGTTAACACCACCCCGTCCAGGTTTTCTTCTGTCAGATCCGTCTGGTATCACGAACGCACAGTAGCCCAGTGGTTTCGTTCCTTGTGCTTGGCCGAGAGGTGCCGGGTTCGAGTCCCCGGGGAGGCAAAGCATCCCCCCTTTTTCTTCTTTTATTCCGAGCTGGCCATCGGGCCCCATCTGTCAGCGTCCCGATAGCTGCAGCCCACTCAGCTTCCCCCTGGCCCGCATGTCATTCAGTGCAGCTAGTTTTCCTTCGGTGGGAATAGTTCCAGGCCCTTTTCTGTTTTCCAAAATTCCAGAAAATGTGTGTGTCTTCTATAAATCATATCTTTCAAACCACAACTCCAAATAATGCAAATTTTATATGTTTTCCATGCAGAATTAAATAAACTTTCCAAATATAAATTTTGTTTTCTGTTTTGAATAATGCAAATTGCTGAAAACAATAATTCTTTGTTTAATGCATTTAAAATTGCCAATTTAATTACTTGCTCATTTCAAACCCAAATTCAACATATAAAATATGTTTTCCATTCAAAATTTCCTGAATTTTCCAAATATGCAATTTGTTTAATGTTTTGACCAATTAAAATTTGTGCAATTTTCGGTACTTTATTTAATTCATCTAAAATTGCATAAATCATAACTAATTCATTTTAACTCCAAATTTAAAAAGTAAAATATGTTTTCCAATCAAAATTCTCTGTACTTTTCAAATATACAATTTGTTTACTGTTTTTCCTAATTAAAAGTGGTGCAATAATTCAATGCTTTAATTAAGCCTTTTAAATTGCAAAAATTCATAATTAAATATTTAAAATTCCAAATTTGGCAAATGAGGTATCACATTGAAGCTAATGTTGTATACATTCTGTTTTCATCATCCACCATGCCATTTAATCACTTCAACCTAATGTTTGCTTGTAATTCACTTAAATAACTATGCATGCACCTGGGATTTTCCAAATGCAACCTTATCTTTGCATTTGGGCCCATTTAAAATTCATCATGTCTTGTATTTATTTTGATGCACCCTTTAACTTGTCATGCATATAAAATAGGATCATGCTGGATCTTTTGCCGTAGTAGTAATTGTTGCATCCGGTGTTTGTTCTAGTTCGTTGCTTCTTCGCGGATAGGACGTTGAGATGATGTGAGCAACGACAAGTTCTGCGGATGTACCTCTACTTGCTGGATCTCAGGCAAGTATACTCACTTGCTACCTATGGCTGCCTTTCATCACTTGTTACCGATTCTTTCCGTTGTCTTTATGCTAGCCTAGTATTTTCGATGCTTGTGTTCCGATCCCATCACATGTTTACCCTGCTGCCACGATATTGCCTTACCTCCACACCTATAACCCTGTTGTTTGTTGGCCCGTGTCGTACTAGCATGCTTAGGTTTGTTTGCGCTCTAGCCCTGTTGTCCTTTGTTCTATCCCCTGTTTAGTTTGATAGTTGGGTTTCAATTTAATCAACAACGTGTTAATGTTTGGGGTAATAATAATTTGATGATAAGGCACCGGCAGGAGGCCCGGCGTGGTTTTGGAGCCTGCCAGTGTCGAAACTAGGAAAAGGGTCTTGTCCATTGATCCATGATGAGCGCGCTAACCGCATCCGGGAGGTAGTATGGGACCCCCCTCGACTTAGACCTGATTTGCAGCTTGTCCGAGGAGCCACACTTGGTTCGGGTGTTCCATTTGCTCATACGCATGAATGGGTGGGCCCCCCATGGTTACTGTTGATGATGATGATGATGCATATAGGGCGAGGCCTGTATTGTCGGGGTGTTGCATCCTGCGGGAGTTTTGCACACTTGCACTGATTATTCGGCTGCGTGGCTGGGACCTTATAGCTCCGTGGCTCCTAGGATGGGTTGTAGAGACGGTTTGGGTCGTATCGAGCCAACCTGAGTTTTAGTTGGTGGCTTGAGTGTGTACGAGTACTGTAGCGCACCCTGCAGGGATGAATCTTCTCGAGAAGCCGTGTTGTCCGCGGTTATGTGACGACTTGGTGAAAGTGCTGGCTAACAAGTACTCAGACAACTTACACCTAATGATAATAACTTGACTAGTAATATAGGATTACCTTCACCATAAAAATGATGTCACCTTAATCAACAGCGTGAGTTTCCTTGGGTTGCTTCCTTAGTAGGGGATAACACTGGATGGGTATTGTTTGGTGAGTAGTTATAGTTGGTTTTGTCGCGCTATCTTATCCCTTTCTTTTAGCCGGAAGTTGTAGCGCGTCTCTTTAGTTTGTTAGTGCTGCCCGCTGCCGCTTCTTTGCAATAACCCCTTCCTTCCGTTGTACCCAAAGTATTTGTATCTTGTGATGATTGGTTACGCTGGTATCTTGTGAGTATGGTTTATCCACTTGCCAGTAGTTAATAGTACTGATCCACGAATCCATTTCGTGGCTGCATATTCCACATTGCAGTCAACAGGTTTGAAGTCTGACGACGTTAGCTTGGGAATCCCTCCGGCTTGGCCTGGGCAGGGATTGGACGCCATCGGTTATCTTCAGGACTCTTAGTCCAATTTGTATCTTGTCCGTAGTCGGACGCTATGTTGTTTCTTCCGCGGTTATTTGGATCTTTGTATTGTATCAGCTGTATCCTTGACTCGTTTGAGTCGTCTTGTATATATCTCTTCTGTTGTTGTTGCGGAATATTCGTGAACTGTTGTAATGTTATCACAAGTGGCAACCTGGAATCGGTTATTATGTGGATTTTGGCGGGAACGCTGAAATCCCCATAGTGCCCGATCCCGGGGCGTCACAAATGGTATCAGAGCATGGTTTCTGATTCCCAATGTTGTTTCGATACGAATGGTTATCGAAGCAACGGGTCCGCAAAGCCTGTAGGATAACCTCGCTAACGGTCGTGTTTCTAGAGTGTCAGAAACTATTTGTGCTAAACCTGTTTTTGGAAACATCTCGATAGGATTCTTTTTTATTCCTTTCCTCTATTCTACTTCTCCTTCTATCTCATTTGTTTTGGAGTCTCTTCTCGTATCTATCTTTCAAAGTATTAGGATCCTACGTGGGATGGACGTTCTCTTAGCCTGTTACCCTAATAGGTTCGAACTTCAGAAGGTTCTCAGTGGAAGAGCATCCACATCAACACGAGCAAGATTCCCTTGTTAGTGGTGTCGAGGAGATCAACAATGTGGCCGAAGACTCGATAGATCTGACTTTTCCCTCTCTCTTGGCGTTGGAGCGGATTGCGAGGGCGCAATCCCTTGTTAGTGGTGTCGGCTGTAACACCCGGGGATTTTTCCCCCCAATTAGTTTGTGTGTTTTTCCTTTTTGCATCATCATGTCATCTTGCATTGCATTGCATTACATTTTTCTTGTTTTGTTTTGTTGAATCCTTAAAATTGTTTTCTATCAAACCAATTCAAAATTTTCCACTCAAAAATATTTTTTGGTACTGTTTTCAAAATCTTGAGATGATTTATAAGTGAGTCAATGTTTCATATAAATTATTTTACAAACATTGTTTTCCCTATTTAAAACCCCTCCTATCTCTCTGAAAATAATAAAACAAAAGGAAAGATAAAAAAAAGGTTTTAGGGGGAGAGAGAAGCCTAGCTGGCCCAGCCCAACAAACCGACCCAGCCCACTCTCCCCTTCTTCTCCGTACGGACGGACACGAGGCTGAAGCACCTCCTGTCGCTGTCCACCTCCCCACCATGGTCCCCTCCTCCACCTGCTCCCTTTCCCCTCCCTTAAAGCCTCCTCCCCCTCCACGAAACCCTAGCCTTTCCCCTCTTCTCCCTCGAGCCGCCGCCACAAACCCTCGCCTCCTCCTCTCTCTGTCCCTGGTTTGTCTGAATTTTTCCCTGAACCGAGGGACAACCCAGAGCACCTTGCCATCGCCCCGCCACCATGGTCTCCATCGAGCCAAGCTAGCCGCGGGAATGGAATCTTCATGACTTCTTCTTCCTCTACGCAGAAGGCCAGGAGCCGAAGCCGCCTAGGTCGACGCCGGCGAGGTCGTCTTCCTCCTCTGGCTCGTGTGCCGTCCGCCCTGCTTCCTCCATGATTCGGTCCGCCTCCGACCGCCGCCAGCCTCCCCAAGGTGAGCAGCACCCCCAAGAACTCTTTCCCCTCTCCCCGCCCTGCTCTGGAGCGGGGCCATCGAGCGTCGCCCGCTGCCGGACGCCATCGTCCACGTTCTGTTCCGTCCTGCTCCCTGAATCTTGCGTGCTCGAAATTCAGTTAACCCCGCTCCTGTCACCTCTTCTCATGTTAGATCTGTTACGTATCAGCAACACCATCTCAGCCCAGTGGCTAGCCCCCTGGATTGCACACTGGAGGTCCCTGGGTCAAATCCCAGCGGATGCGAGAACTCTTTTCTGCTTCTATTTTGTTTCAAGTCTGAACTTTGGTGTCGAGTTTTAGTTAACACCACCCAGTCCAGGTTTTCTTCTGTCAGATCCGTCTGGTATCACGAACGCACAGTAGCCCAGTGGTTTCGTTCCTTGTGCTTGGCCGAGAGGTGCCGGGTTCGAGTCCCCGGGGAGGCAAAGCCTCCCCCTTTTTTCTTATTTTATTCCGAGCTGGCAACCGGGCCCCATCTGTCAGCGTCCCGATAGCTGCAGCCCACTCAGCTTCCCCCTGGCCCGCATGTCATTCAGTGCAGCTAGTTTTCCTTCGGTGGGAATAGTTCCAGGCCCTTTTCTGTTTTCCCAAATTCCATAAAATGTGTGTGTCTTCTATAAATCATATCTTTCAAACCACAACTCCAAATAATGCAAATTTTATATGTTTTCCATGCAGAATTAAATAAACTTTCCAAATATAAATTTTGTTTTCTGTTTTGAATAATGCAAATTGCTGAAAACAATAATTCTTTGTTTAATGCATTTAAAATTGCCAATTTAATTACTTGCTCATTTCAAACCCAAATTCAACATATAAAATATGTTTTCCATTCAAAATTTCCTGAATTTTCCAAATATGCAATTTGTTTAATGTTTTGACCAATTAAAATTTGTGCAATTTTCGGTACTTTATTTAATTCATCTAAAATTGCATAAATCATAACTAATTCATTTTAACTCCAAATTTGAAAAGTAAAATATGTTTTCCAATCAAAATTCTCTGTACTTTTCGAATATACAATTTGTTTACTGTTTTTCCTAATTAAAAGTGGTGCAATAGTTCAATGCTTTAATTAAGCCTTTTAAATTGCAAAAATTCATAATTAAATATTTAAAATTCCAAATTTGGCAAATGAGGTATCACATTGAAGCTAATGTTGTATACATTCTGTTTTCATCATACACCATGCCATTTAATCACTTCAACCTAATGTTTGCTTGTAATTCACTTAAATAACTATGCATGCACCTGGGATTTTCCAAATGCAACCTTATCTTTGCATTTGGGCCCATTTAAAATTCATCATGTCTTGTATTTATTTTGATGCACCCTTTAACTTGTCATGCATATAAAATAGGATCATGCTGGATCTTTTGCCGTAGTAGTAATTGTTGCATCCGGTGTTTGTTCTAGTTCGTTGCTTCTTCGCGGATAGGACGTTGAGATGATGTGAGCAACGACAAGTTCTGCGGATGTACCTCTACTTGCTGGATCTCAGGCAAGTATACTCACTTGCTACCTATGGCTGCCTTTCATCACTTGTTACCGATTCTTTCCGTTGTCTTTATGCTAGCCTAGTATTTTCGATGCTTGTGTTCCGATCCCATCACATGTTTACCCTGCTGCCACGATATTGCCTTACCTCCACACCTATAACCCTGTTGTTTGTTGGCCCGTGTCGTACTAGCATGCTTAGGTTTGTTTGCGCTCTAGCCCTGTTGTCCTTTGTTCTATCACCTGTTTAGTTTGATAGTTGGGTTTCAATTTAATCAACAACGTGTTAATGTTTGGGGTAATAATAATTTGATGATAAGGCACCGGCAGGAGGCCCGGCGTGGTTTTGGAGCCTGCCAGTGTCGAAACTAGGAAAAGGGTCTTGTCCATTGATCCATGATGAGCGCGCTAACCGCATCCAGGAGGTAGTATGGGACCCCCCTCGACTTAGACCTGATTTGCAGCTTGTCCGAAGAGCCACACTTAGTTCGGGTGTTCCATTTGCTCATACGCATGAATGGGTGGGCCCCCCATGGTTACTGTTGATGATGATGATGATGCATATAGGGCGAGGCCTGTATTGCCGGGGTGTTGCGTCCTGCGGGAGTTTTGCACACTTGCGCTGAGTATTCGGCTGCGTGGCTGGGACCTTATAGCTCCGTGGCTCCTAGGATGGGTTGTAGAGACGGTTTGGGTCGTGTCGAGCCAACCTGAGTTTAGTTGGTGGCTTGAGTGTGTACGGGTACTGTAGCGCACCCTGCAGGGATGAATCTTCTCGAGAAGCCGTGTTGTCCGCGGTTATGTGACGACTTGGTGAAAGTGCTAGCTAACAAGTACTCAGACAACTTACACCTAATGATAATAACTTGACTAGTAATATAGGATTACCTTCACCATAAAAATGATGTCACCTTAATCAACAGCGTGAGTTTCCTTGGGTTGCTTCCTTAGTAGGGGGTAACACTGGATGGGTATTGTTTGGTGAGTAGTTATAGTTGGTTTTGTCGCGCTATCTTATCCCTTTCTTTTAGCCGGAAGTTGTAGCGCGTCTCTTTAGTTTGTTAGTGCTGCCCGCTGCCGCTTCTTTGCAATAACCCCTTCCTTCCGTTGTACCCAAAGTATTTGTATCTTGTGATGATTGGTTACGCTGGTATCTTGTGAGTATGGTTTATCCACTTGCCAGTACTTAATAGTACTGACCCACGAATCCATTTCGTGGCTGCATATTCCACATTGCAGTCAACAGGTTTGAAGTCTGACGACGTTAGCTTGGGAATCCCTCCGGCTTGGCCTGGGCAGGGATTGGACGCCATCGGTTATCTTCAGGACTCTTAGTCCAATTTGTATCTTGTCCGTAGTCGGACGCTATGTTGTTTCTTCCGCTGTTATTTGGATCTTTGTATTGTATCAGCTGTATCCTTGACTCGTTTGAGTCGTCTTGTATATATCTCTTCTGCTGTTGTTGCGGAATATTCGTGAACTGTTGTAATGTTATCACAAGTGGCAACCTGGAATCGGTTATTATGTGGATTTTGGCGGGAACGCTGAAATCCCCATAGTGCCCGATCCCGGGGCGTCACACTCGGCGCCCTCCGGAACTTCGTCCGGAGGAGATGAAGTGGAGGTCTCCGATCCCTTGGCTTTCATGAATTGCAACATGAGTGTTTGCAATTCATCGATTTTTCTCTCCATGGATGAGGTCAATGAATTTTTCAACTCATTGATATCATCCATAGAGACATGCACCGCGAAACCGGCGGCCTCCGTGTCATCGGCCATACTAAACTCTTAGGAGGTTAAGCCCGATAAAATAGCCGAGACTCTGATACCAATTGAAAGTAATGTATGGGAACCTAGAGGGGGGGTGAATAGGTGTTGCGACCAATTTTAATTTTTCTTCAAGATTAGGCTTGACACAAAAGGTAAATTCTCTAGATAATGCAACTACGGTGAATTTACCTATATGACAAGAACAACAACAAGAGATAACCGAAGTTGGAAGCACGCAGAGACACGATGTATTCCTGAGTTCCTCCATGTTAAGGGAGTACGTATCGTTGGAGGGGTGTGAGATCGCGACAAAGGCCTACTCAACGCCACAAAGGCCTCACCTTATTCTCCGATGAACCCCGCCACAAAGGCCTAGTTCACCTTCCACTATTGATCCCCTTTGAGGCGGGAATCGAATCCTTTACAAACAAGTTTGGGGCACACACCCACAACCAAATTGGTGGCTCCCAACAATCACCACGAATCCAAGAGTAGCAACGGTGTCTAGGTTCTCCACAAGGAAACCCTAGACTAGATCCCTCAAGTGAATGAGTGGTAAATAAAGAACGTCTTGGTGGATATGTAGGTCGAGGCCTTCTCCTTCAGTCCTCCAAGAATCAACGAGTTTGGGTGCAGGGATTGAGAGGAATCTAAGTTTCGGTGAGCTCTAATAAATGGCCTTCAATGCTTGGACGAACTAGATCTTGGGGAAGAAGGGGATGGGCTATTTATAACCATCCCCCAAATCTGACAGTTTGGGCCATTTATTGCCTCACCCGGTACTATCGGAAGGCGTCCGGTACTACCGCCCGTGCATCTCTCCACCTTTGGTCAACGCAGCTTCGCAGGCAGTGACCATAGTCGATACTACCGGACAGGCCCGGTAGTACCGCGATGAACTACGGGACGCCTCCGGTAGTTCCGGATTATCCAGAAGGTTGGCTATGGAGTCCAGTACGCAAAACTTGGTTCTTGTAGGAAAATCCGGTAGTACCACGCGGGTGCGGTAGTACCGCGCTGAACTACCGGACGCTCCCGATAGTTCCGAATTAACCAGAAGGTGGGGCTTCTCGGCCTGTGCGCAAAACCTGTTTCTTCCATGGAAATCCAGTACTACCGCGCGGGTGCGGTAGTACCGCTCTGAACTACCGCGCACTCCCGGTAGTTCCGGATTAACCAGAAGGTAGAGGATCTTCAACAGGCTTCATCGACATCGTCACGAACACCTCTTCCGATTCTACGGTATGTGGTACACAATCTCGAGAACTAGATCTTGTAATTGTTCTTCACTTGTATCTTCATAGATACATATTGGCGGTTGCATAGCATGCATGGAGAAAATTTTAAATTCCCGCTGCACAACCTAGCACTAGTATACACACCTTCATGGTGGAATGGATGGAACATCGAGCAGGAGATTTCTAGATTCGTTTGCACAACTCGAGATGGCGTCAGCTAGGGTTTTCCAAATCTTGGAATTTTGGCGGAAAAGCACTTGGTATTTGTTTCATGGGTGTCTCGACCTTATATATACATCCGCATGGCAAACACCACTTGTGGCCTCAATGAGTCCTAATCCAAGTGCTACATGAATCCAATCAGTGTAGGATTTCGTCCATGTGTCACTCGGGTCCAACGTGGTGATATGTTCGTGTCGGATCGTATTCGACTGGTTCTGATCCCCTTAAGTCAATGACCTTGTAGGTCCACGATCAGATGGACACAAGTAGAGATACTCCTCCAATAATCCATGATGACTCCGAGTCGCCACCCGCTTTTATGAACAATCGGTAGTTGGCAGCGGCTTCTAACAAAACATGTCAAATCCCGAGTGATGTAGAGTCATGAAGACGAACCTTCACAGTGTGATATGAAGCAATCCATTTGCCTCACCATATACCCCTTTGATAGCTCTTCTCCATCATACCATATAGATTTTCTAGACGAACTCTTAGTTATAGTCCTCGGTTAACTCTTAACCGAGTCGCATGATCACGCTCTTTGAATAAAATAACTAGAGATGGCCCGAAGTGTATCTCTCGCCAGAGGGGAAAATTTAATCTTGATCAACCACGCCACGCAACGTGCTTCACATCGAACCCAAAATATACCTTAGTAACTACCCATTTACGGAGTAGCATTGGATAGACCCTAAGTTGGTCGATTGACAACTCGGGTCATGCAAGAATATCGGGTCTAAGGTCATGAAATATACATTGTTTGAGATAAACAAATGAAAGTTTCCTCGTTACGTCTCAAAGTGGTATATCCGTCTTGGTTAACTCCTTTGTCAAATCTAGTACTATCAAATTAGCATCACCATGTCCTTAACTTGTGAACTGAGTCGTCGGCCGGGCGTCCCATAACCTTATGGATTAAGCACCATTAGAACAAGCACCATATCTATACTTTTTATAAAGAAAAACCCCACTAATATGCATTAAATTAGTCTATTTGTGCATGCAACGTGTCCACATCATCTACAACTTGAGCCAATTATTTATCCATGTCATCGCATATTTATTAACAATATTCGATCCATGCATGCAAGTTATTCACATTATAATTTCTTTTAGCCATAATTTTTTCACATGATCAATTGTTTACGTGTTAAATATACGAAAATTTCACACCGTTTAAATTCAGATTCTGGACTATTGTGAACAATCAAATCCTCCATATTTCTGATAACTATTTTCCAGTTTATTCAACAAATATCCTCCCTTTATATACATTTCTTAAAAGCTTCTTTCTATGCCATTTACTTACACAATGTAATTCTTACTAGAACTCCCGCTGTAACGCGCGGGGTATCCTTCTAGTAATATATAGTTTCACAACTGAATCTCAGGGGCACCGATGATCACATGGTTGTCTCTATGGAATATTTCCAACACACTCCTCCGAGAAAATTTCGCGATAGCAGATTTCAGTCAGCAGCCTGCCGCTTGCAACACTAGCCGCTACCTCTCCACGAGCGCAACATGCCGCTTGAGGACATGATGATAGAAAAATGGCGTACTTTGGAACTACCCTTTGCGTACACAGGCTATCCTCATATCCCAACTACCCTTTTTAGAGACGAATTGCGTTTGTGCGGTGATGGTTGTTTTAGTGTTGTTGCTAAGACTTTTATTTTTAAAAGTTTTACTTTTTTTTTGTATTTGTAGTTGTGTGTATCCATGATGTCTTGACTAATTCTTAAAATTATTACGTTGCAGAGATTTAATGGGTGTGAAATTTTAGTCACGAAAATTATTACTCCCTCCGTCCGGAATTAAGTGTCACAAAGTTTGATAAAAGTGGATGTATCTAGCACTAAATTATGTCTAGATACATTCACTTTTGTCAAACTTTGTGACATTTAAATCCGGACGAAGGGAGTACGTTGCAAAGGGACCACGGGAGTCTAGTTTGCATCTTGTTGATATTCATAATTTCATATGTTCCCTTTGTCCAAAAAAATGGCAGTCTTTCCACTTGAAACTGATCTCCTGTGGTCCGTGGATCTCTTTTCGTTACAGCTTACTAAAGCACGGAAAGTATCCCCATAAACGAACGTAAATGCCACGTCCTGCCGGGAAATGAGGGTACCAACAGAAAGAAGAAAAGCCGTCCGATCGACAATATATGAAATCAAACGAACTAGCGCCGGCCCATTCAACCATGCTTCGATCGGTTCTCTTAAATGATTTATATATACAACTTACTACCAATTCTTCTCCTTTCATAAAGAAAAATCATCACTATGAGCAGTTGACAAGGAGCAAAGCAACCAACGAAAAGAAGCAGGGAGAAGAGAGAGAACTCTTGGAGTTCTTGCTCATCCACGCCGGCCAGACGGCTAAAAGCTAGGTGTTCTTGGTAGGCCTGAGCGCGAGGACGAGCCCCGGGAAGACGTCGTCGGGGTCGTGCACGTGCGGGTTCCTCTCCACGATGAACGGGTCGCCGCACTTGTCGCTGATGCTGTGCAGCGTCTCGCCTTCCCCGACCAAGTACACCTCGTCGCACGGCCGCGCCGCGCCGCCGCCGAGCCGCGGGCCCCGGAACACAACCATGCCGCCGCCTTCGCCATCGTCCGCGGTCTCGGCGCTGAGCGCGCCCAGCAGCACGAGCGCGACGAGCGCCACCGCGCACCACCACGACGCGGCGTCGGCCGCCGAGACGGCCGCCGCGCACAGGTCCGTGCGCCGGAGGCTCGTCGCGGGCGCGGCCATGCGAGCGCACACCACACGGGCCTCGTGAAGGTGACCGTTTCCGTCCAGGCAGAGGTTGCCTGGCTGTGCGGGAGTTTTTTTGTGGGGGCGCGGAGAGGGGGTTTATAACGTGGAGCCGCACGGCGCACGGCCTGGCGTGGTGGTTCTGGCGTGGCGGACTTTGGTGGCGGTTTGGTAAACGTGGGGCGACCGCGCGCGGTGCCGGGCAGTACTCGTACTACTGACTGATTAGTGATGGTTAAGTACGGCATGCCAATTTGTGGCAGGGATTCAATGCTCCCTGACCGTGCTAGAGACTACTAATAAGTTACTAATAAGAAAATAATTAGTGCGCCATTATTAGTGGGTGTGGGTTTTCTTCCAACTCTTGCAGGAAAATATATGTCCTCGACTCCTCTGCCCTCCCTTGATCCCTTCTGTCTCACCCACAGCACCCAATCTAGCAGTGCTCTTCACCGTAGAGAAGTACAAAAAGTTCCTTTTTTAGGCATTAGTACTGGAATGACAATGATTAGCAGAGGTATTCCCTTGCTTCATTCCAAAGTATAACAAGATGCCGGCCACACCACACGTACAGGTTTCCTTAAGCATAAGCAGTGCCACTAAGATTTCGGAGGCGGGGGACCAAAGAACTGCAAGTCATTTGGTAGGTTCTTCCCGTCTCGGACGGGCGAGCCAAGTGTGTGATATTCTCGCCAAAAACGTCACCGGCTCTTCGACGTGTCGACGTGCACGTAAACGTAGCATAGCGCTCGCCTCACCGCAATAGCAACTGTTCACCTAAATCATTTCCGGTTGTGCTCATCTTAGCGTCGCTCGGTTCCAAGGTATGCGTCGATTCAGCAGCGGAAATCGAATCTCTCTTTGGCGCCAGACCTCGATGAAGGTATGGCAGGAGGCGTGCGTAGACAGTGACTACGGGTGGCGACGGGCGTGTCTTCTTCGGCGAGGCCTCGCCGGTCAGCCGAGAAGAGCCTCGCAGCTGAGAGGATGTCTTGAGAGGGATGTGTAGGGCGAGGTGATGCCCTGGGGCGAAGCTGGATGGATCAGAGCATATCCAAAACCTAGCAACTTACACCTTCCGGATAGACACGCACGCAAGTGTCCGCCTAGATAAGATACTATCCTAGGCCACCACTACTTCGTTCCAAGCATAAATAAACGGCCATCATTCTGCATTCTGAAAACAAGAAATGCCCTCCCCCAATGTTCTGCTCCTGGTTATTTTGCTCGAAATGTCTCCCGACGTAGGCAGGTCGGGAAGGGCCGTAGAGCACAACATTGATGATGATCGGTTGAACCAAACCTTCAAATCGCCGCAAGGTCACGCCTTCTTGATTGCTGTTCGTTCAACAGCTTCTTTTTCTCCGAACGCGTACATTCTCGGTCTCACCAAACAAAGCTGCCTAGGTAAGGGTCCCCCATGGTTTTAAGACGGGAGGAAAAATGTTGGCAACTCTGTTTTTCCTCAAGTCGGTCGATCTGATTCCGTGTAATGTTCTGAGAATTTCCAACCCACGAGATGACGATGCACCACCAAATTCGCTCGGCTCAAAACAAAAATAATAGTGATTCGGTTTCTCTCTAATTCTGTGGTACCGATTTCGTTCTCTAAAAATTTTGGACGCTCAGAAGAGATAACGACACGCTAACACGGTACAACGCCAGCTCAAATTTTGGACGATCGGAGAAGAGAACAGATACACTAACCCGGTACAACGGCAGCATGCCAATTTGCCAATGGCAGCAGAGCCACACTCGAACCCCCATGGTGCAAATGGACACTGAAATAGATGGATCCATACTGGGATTCTCAGCCATGTGATTTGGGCCATTGTCATGGTAAGGTTGCTGCCCAAGTCACGTGGCATTAAAAAGACAATGATCTAACCATGTTTAATAACCTTATTAGTGCAAAATGATGATATGAACAGGGAGAACAAAAATAATACAAGGCCAGCTAGACTTACAAGCAACACACACAAATTTATCTCGGTATGCTTCTTAGGTGTAACTACTCCGGCAAAAACTCTGAAGCTACTTTTGGCCTGTCGCAGTAAGTTACCACCACTCACAAAAGCAAACATTTCAGACAATTAAAACAAGCCATAAAGAATTAGTCCAGCGGCACTTTCTCTTTGAATCATCAGCCAGTTATCAATTGAGTCAAAAGTGCCCGGGACTGAGGTTTCTTAGAAGATTCTTTGACAACTGTTTTGGTTTTTCTGCTAACACCTTTGTTGCCGCCTCTTCATTTTCAATCGGAACAAGTATTGTCGAGCTATAAAGTTGGCAGCATTTGATTCACTTGACTGCGCTGCGCACCTGTGAAAATATAGCACATAAAACAGTCATACCGAGTGAGATATGTGTGCACATATGGGAGGAAGGATCAAACAAAATACTTACTCAAGTATGAATGTCGAAGCAACCATACTCTTTTGAACCTTCAATTTATCCCCTTGTAGTTCAGAGCATTCAGACGAATTTTGGTGATCTGCTACCAAAAGTCAGTTATTACAATCTTGTTCGTCACCAAAAATAATCGTACAGGTGTATAACAGATAATAGGGGGGGGGGGGGTGATTTTTTGGAGAGCTGACCAACGCCAATGTTTTTACAACCCTTGGTAACATCATTGTGCTACATGAATGGAAAAAGTGAGAAAATACCTGGACTTAGGTATGAAACAGCTGCCATACCCGCTTTATTTTGCCTAAGACAACTAACAAACCCTTTACTATTTCCTAACGAAAGAGAACAATACGAGATTAAGACATTATGGGAAATATGATTAACACACTGTTGGCAGAACATTTGAAGTGGCAACAGCAACAGATAACCTAAACAATTGCCAATAGGTGATGAGATCGAAATAGTATGCTCTTACGAAACAATAATCAGTTACAGATAGTTTTTATTGCATGGTAAAGGTTGCATAGAGTAGCAGTCAGATAGTCTGCTGATCACCCAAAGTCGCTCTGGAGGACGAGCCCTTTTAAAAAAAAATTGAATCAACATTTGTAAGTTTCAAAAAATTCTGAAATAAATCCTAGAAGTAAACAATGACGTATTCTGCAGTGTCGAGAAATTTCAACACGAAATAGTCCGTATTCTGGCCTACACGGAAATGAAAAATCCTGACAAATCTGAAGGTTTTTCATATTTGCACTGTTCAAATGTTTTTGATATTTGCACTGTTCACTACCTTAGATCTAGAAACTTTCTCATTTTTACACAGCCAAAAATACAGAATATTTATTGGTTTTTTGCACACTGGTAAAAATCATCATTATCTACATCTAGGATTTTTTTTTTTAGAATTTTTTGTAACGTAGTAGTGTCATTTTTGAATTTTTTCAAAAACGGGCTCCATGAAGCCCGTCCTCCAAAACGACCACTCGCTGATCACACATATTAGTTACACATTTGAGGAGATGACAATTGGTTTCATGTTATTATAGTTTCACGGTCAACGGGAAAACTTGGCAGATCCTACAGATCTAAATAAACACAAGGGTGTATGGAAGTTTGATACTTATTCCAGTATAATATGGTTCATCTTCACAACGTTATCTGGTTGTGAACACTGTTGATATCTATTTAATTGAAAATTCTTAATAATTTTAAACCAATCCTAGAAACTCAGGAAATAGATTATATTTTGCATACCAGAATCATAACATCCACAAATCCACTATACATGCATGTCTTGCACAATACAAAGTTGATGTGATAGTGATAGTGTTATACATTTTATCAATGGCAACAGGAAGATATCTGATCTCTAGCTATGTACTTTAATAAAATTCCTTCCATCCCTGTGAACCTTAGCAATGATTTCAGAAGCATGGATGTGTAATCTTTTGTACCGTTCTCCCAAAGTTCCCAGATGCTCAAAAATAAACATGTAGTCGAGTGTTTTTCACATCTCGCCAGAAAGGATGTGGGGCGTGAATGCTCAAAATGTATCTTTGGAGAACTGTGTTCAAGGATCTTTAAAAATATGGCAGTAACTAAGTATCTGAATTCTGAAACCTAATGGCGTGGCTAAGGACTATATATTCACAGATTCCTTTAACTAGAGCAGAAATACTAAACATGATAAGGATGTTTATGCAACAGCACAAAATTTTAGATTTTGCGATTGATATGAAGCTACAATAACTAGCACATGAAGAAGTGTCCAACAGTCCAACCTTGAGTACCCTCGCGTGCTTGCCTTAGCCTGTTGAGGATCTAAAGCAGTGGTTCCTGCCATCAAATGCAGATGGGGAGACTGCCACGTGAACATCAATTGCTCTCTTACTTGACAGCTGCAACATTATATTGAACAAGATGTGTAACGAATGAATAGGGCCAGAATCTACAACAAGATAAAACAACAGAAATATCTAACCTCTAGTCATCTCAGAAAACAACAGTACTTCAGTAATTAGGCTCAAATGAAAACAATCATAAAAGGAAGTTTATATTGTGCAGCACCCTACTGGCATGTGATTGTCAATAAACAGTAGTGTATCTCTCTATTACCATGAACCGTAGATGATAAAGTGTTTAGCTTCCCATTTGAAGCTGGTGGTAAAACTGGACTTGCTTCACTAAACATCGGCTAGGAATAACTGTGCTGTCACACAAGCAACACTTCAGCTTTCTCTTCCCGGTTAAAAGTCCCCTTTCGAATACTTTAAAAAAGGATACAATAATTCAAACCAATAAGTGATTTAAGTTAAAACCCCAAAAAAAATTCTGATAATAAAATTATTAAGAATGCACCACAAGGGGAGATGCACCGGCGCATCGATACTATCACTATCAATGGGATGGGGTCAGCTGAGACTAGACTCGAAGAACAGAGATCCACTTGCATTTGATTGTTCACGGCAAAGGAAAGGCCAGAGAAAAAATGAAGAACAATCCAAGCAATCAAGCTAGGGCTTCTTCATACATGGAAAACGGTAGTACACAACTAAAAATTGTGCAACATTCAGCTGAGCTTAACTCGAGACATCCAGTCCCACCACAGCAGCGAATCTTCTTCAGCGGATCGCCCTATCTCAGGCACCACAACACGACCAGTTTGGCAGCTCAGTATACAAGTCATTACAGACTCACTTGTCTATCTGCTCCAGGTTATCAGCTAACTTTCTTCTTTATCTAGCTATTTTGTGCCCACATGACCAAGATTTAGACCTTGCAAAAACTGTAAATGGCTACGGTTCTGCGGCATTGGGATTTTCTTCTGCACCAAGAGCCAGAACAACTCTCCTCAGAATGGCATCAACTGGCTGATGTGAGTTCTCAACAGCCTTGCTTATAGCTTGCCATCTCTCGCCATGTTTTGGTTCAGCTGCAATGCATCTTTTTAGAACATCCCTTTGTGAATCTGCATTTCCATGCTGAAGTTCAAATTTATAGTACAATGCCCAAAAATCCCCAATATCAGGAGCAAGAGTAACAGCTCTGTTCAACCAGCTTCTCGCTTTATCAACCTTCCTATCATGCCAGAAAAGTTTGGCTACAGCTGCAATGACATGTGGATCATGATCACATCGCTTTATAGCATCTGAGCTCTTTGATTTGCGTTGGGGACGTGGCACCATCTCAATAGCCGCAGCCCACAAAATGCCGCTTGTTTGACACTCTTGTAATGCCTTGGCTAGTAGAGAATCAGCTTCTTTTTTATTCCCATGCCTCAGTTCAGCTCGAATTGCTGCAAGCCATAGTTCAGGTGTAGCTGGATTCTTTTTCCTTGCCATGGTGAGGAAAGCGCGTGACTTGCTCAGGCCATTTATCCTTTCCTCTAGACTAGCTAGCGAGAGCCAAAGAGGAATGCAACTGGGGCAGTGTTTGAGTCCATTCTCGTAAACATCCTTTGCCTTCCCTGCATGGTCAATCCGTTCTTCCATCTGTCCAAGCATTAACCACAATTTGAAGAACGAGGGGAACAGCTTCAGACCTTCCTCCAACAACCTCCTTTCCTCGTCCACATTTGCTAGTTCCCTCTCGACAATTGCTGATTTCATCCAAACCCTCTCAGTACCTCCTCTTTCCCTGGCCTTGGCCAAGAGCATTCTTGCTCGCTCTGGCTCCTTGTTCTCAAACTCTAACTTGAATGCAGCTAACCAGATCTCCTCTGAATTGGGGATAGCTGCATAAGCTTCCTGAAGAATGGCCCGGGCTGAAGGGACATCACCAGCCAGCCATTTCTCCTTTGCACCCATAAGCCATAACACTTCAGCTTTTGGATTGTACATGACAGCCTTTCTGAGAATGGCTTCAAGAGATTCTCTCGTGCCATGGCTCTTCTCAAGCTGTGCCGCTTTAAGCCATATACTCTTCTTAACAAGGAAAACACTAAGAGCATGTGCATAGATGGCCCTAGCTGTCTCAATTGAACCTCGTTTCTTGCATTCCTCGGCATCAGCGACCCATGTTCGCTTCCGGTCCTCGTCATCAACTCCAACTCCAATCGTGCTCTTCACAATAGCCTGGCAAGTAAGCACGGAGCCAGCACGCTCTGCAGCTTCGGCTTCTTTTAACCAAGCTTCCCTGTCAATATCTAACCCTTCTCTCTGCAAAGACCTTATACCTCTCTCAATCACCTTGCTAACGGATTGGGTGTTCCCATTAGCCTCCTCCAGCTTTGCAGCTGTAATCCAAATTGCAGGTTCCTTGTTGAGCTTCTCCCTTGCCTTGTTAAGCACCTTCTTTGCCTGGTCATACGTCTCGAGCCTTGCTAGGGCAAGCCACAGCTCGACATGAAGTGGGCAGCACTCCACAGCCCTGTGAAGCAACATCCTCGCGTCCTCCTCGTTCGCCAGCTCCACAACAGCCTTCCACAGCCTAACTGAATCAGGAATGTGCTCCAATCCCTTCCTTAAAACCCTGCTCTTATTCAAATCACTAGTCTCCAGTTTTGCAGCCTGCAGCCAAAGCTTGACAGAATTGGGAATTGCCTTCACACCCCTGGCAATTACTGCCTTTGCTTCATCTGGGCTAGCCAACCGGCATGCTTCGAACCAAACATCCTCATTCTTGGGGCACTCCTCACAACCCCGCTGAATGAGCTGCCGTGCAGACTGGAGCTTCCCAGCAACCTCTTCAAGCCTAGCAGCAGCAATCCAACCTGGAGGATGCTTTGGATTAGTCTGAGTCACAGACCTTAGCAGCAGTCTTGCCTTTTTAATGTCAGAGATCTCAGCATCGCTAGTAATTTTCATGCTTTTCAAGTCTGTAAGGTATCCCTTTGGATCAACAACAGTAAGTCCCGAAACTGAATCGGACAACCTGTCCAACTTGAGTGAAAGCACGGTACCACGACCCTCGCCCACGGCAGTCAGATCGGTAACCGGTGTTTGCGCCCATGGCGTCTCTGTGCCGCCGGCCGCACGGCTCTTGGGGTCCAGCGCTGTGACATGCTCCTGCTCCTGCCTGGCCTTCTCAAGCAGCGTGTCCGGCACCGGTACAAAGCTCTCGAAACGCTTCTTCTTGTTGCGCGCCGAATAGTCCCCAATTTCAGGTATGCTTTCCCACTCCTGCACCGACACATCTGCCAGTTTCCTCTTCAGATCAGCAAACTGCTCGGTGATCTTAGGGTTGGACGCACGGTACTTCTCAATCTCCTGCTTGAGCCGCGCCTCGCGCCGATCCTTGCGGCGCAGGTCCATCCTCTGGTCGATGCTCTCCCAGACGGCATCCGCCTCGCGGTCATCATCGTCGTAGTCGGCATTGGAGAAGAGGCCGGCGTCGTTGCCCTCGAACTCATCGAATTTCTGGTTCTCGTCGTATCCCTTCTCCTCGTCGCCGCCTTCGTCACCGCCCTCGTCCTCTCCAGGAGGCTTCCCGCGGCCACGGCCGACAGCGGGAGCAGCAGCCGGTGCAGCGGAGCGATCTGGCAGGTCCGGTGCCGCGCGAGCCGGCCCAATATCGGAACGGGTGGTGAAGCCGGTGGCGCCACGACCGAGACCCGCGACGTAGTTGGGGGGCGGCTTCGAGTTGAGGAAGTCGTGGCGCACGGGGCGGGCGGGCGCCGCCGCCGGAGGAGGGGGCGGCGGCGGGGTCGGGACGGGGCCGGACATGCCGCCGAGGAGGGGAGGTGGAGGAGGAGGGAGGAGGACGTGGTGACCTGGAAGGAGGAAAGAGAGGAGCGGGGAGGGGTGGGATGGGCAGGGAGGTGGCGTCCCGGCGGGCGGTGGAGGAGGCGGCGGAGCAGAGAGCGGATGGGTTTTCTTTCTGGGTTACACTAACTTACTATCACGATTTCCTGAATGAAAAAAAGAAGTCCCAAATTGCAGTCACTTTGGTGTGGACCGTTGGATCTGCATCTAACAGCACACACATCATCTTCTTCCTTGTCGACTTGTCGTAGGGCCTGGCTCATGTCAATCAGAAATGCTACACTTACGGGAGAGTTGTTAGGCAAATCTGCTTACGGGATTAGCTGACCTCCCCACGTTAAACTTCCCCCTGAATTTCAGCCTGGGCCCGCTCGCCCCCAGCAATCAAATATTGCCACCTCCGTTCATAAGTGAAATCCCGTGGAAACAGCCCGTAGGTGTAGCAAAACTCCATGTCAATGCACATTCTCTTTAACGCGTAATCATTTGAGTAACTAGATAATATGTCGTGCGCATTGCGGCGGAATATATGGCAAAATTTTAAAAAAATAAAATTGAAGGATTGAAGGGCATGCATACTCAAGGAAATAAAGGGAAATGCCAAAAGTTGATAAATTCCACACATTTATAGGTATCACAATCTCGGGAAGCAAGAATCACACGGTTTATAATTTATTGGCCTCTTGCCAGCGTCAACAAATTGATCATCTAGAATAAACATGTTGTAATATGTAGAGGACATAATAGCTAAACAAATGATCAACAATATTATGAATGCATCAAATAGAGAATAACATAATAACAGATGTGAAGTCGGTAGATGTGAACATGTGAATGGTGCAGCTACAACACAATTCATAAAATAGTAGGCAAGAAGAACATTAATGAAGGAAACAAAGATCCAATCCGCACGTTTCGAAACCTTATGAATGTCGTAGGATTCATGTACATATCTCCCTGTTTACACAAAAAATCTTTAGGCAATCTATCGAAGAATATTCTTTAGGATTGATAAAAAGATCTTATTGCTTGCTGGATTGAACTGTAAAAAGGAAAAAAAATCTTTAATGCAGGGTATGGAGTAACATACCATTAACCGCACACACCCAACTACCCGAGTAGTGGTAGCTGATTTGCGGGATAGGATTCTGATAGGACATTGCTGGGCGTCCCCGGGATCGTAATTTTTCATTCCCCTGGTCCCCGTGCTGCCACGTGTAGCTTATTTCTGCCTAAATTTGCTATTTGCTCTGCGTAGCAAAAAAAAAAACACCCCGCTTTTGCTCCTATGTAGCAAAAAAAAAACGATTCGTGAAAAATTAAAAGAAAATGTCACACCTCGCCGGAGTTATTATAGCAAAAAAATTATGCTACTGTAGCAAAAATCAACTTCGCCGGAAACTTCGCCGGGAGACTCACGCCGGAAAACTCGCTGAACGATCTCATAGCAATAAATTTATACTATTGTAGCAAAAAATTAGAATAATAATAGCAAAAAAATTATCGTATTGTAGCAAAACAATGACCTCGCCGGAGATATTGCTGGAGTTCTTGTAGCAAAAAAAATGTACAAAAATAGCAGTAAAAAAACATGATTGTAGCAAAAAAAAATCTAAAAATTATCAAAAAAAATTAGGGCGCCGGCGCGCTCGGGAAGGTCCTGGCCGGGCTGGCCGTCTTCTTCCCGCTCCTCGCAAGCCACCAAGGCGGCGCTCGTCACGGCCTACTACCTCGTCTCCTCCTCCAACCGCGGGGCCGCCCGCTTCGCCGAGCTCGGCGGTGTGCCCGTCCTCACGGAGCTCCTCGTGGACGCCGACAAGGGCACCAGCGAAAAGGCCCTGGCGGCGCTCGACGGCGTCCTCTGCGCTGGCGCCGGCCTCGATTCCGCGCGCGCGCACGCGCTCGTCTTCTTCCGCGCTGTTCCGCGTTTCCGACATGGCCACGGAGTTCGCCGCCAACGCCGCCGCAGAGTGCCGTGCCGAGGCGCTGCGCGTGGGCGCGTTCCAGAAGCTACTGTTGCGGCCTCACCAAGGACCGTGTGGAGCGTGCTGGTTCTCTCCCTGTATCCGGTTGTGGAAGAAGGAGGAAAATGGATAAGGTTCGTGGGCGGACCCCACCATCACGTGTGCGTGGGAGAGACACTAGCGAGGGACACGCGGAGGCGGGGGACAAGCGCGCACGATCCCCCGGCTGTTTATCAGCGTTTTCCATTCTGATATGTTTGAAATATGTTGCAAGTAAAATAGATTTTTGCATGTAAGACTTGGTGGCTTGGTGCACCGTAGAAGGTAACTATTGGGTATTTTTGTTAATCTAAAGAAAATTTTGGAGACATCATAATGAACTAATGGTGGAAGCCACGAGCATCTGCCTAGATGGGTCGTAGACTCGTAGTCCAGCAGCCAAAATAGGCTAGTGTGGATGTCACCAAGCCTTTGAGGAGGGGCATTCTGATTGATTTGGCGGCAAGGCAGAGCAGAAATTGGTACGAGTTACAGTACGAACTTGTGCCCCACTTCTGCTTCTCGTGCGGGCCGAGTGGGACACTCAAAGCTTTTCTGTCCTATGCCTGGTGTAAGAGGTGAGAATGGAAATTGGCCTTTTGGTGCAGGATTGAGAGCTCCTGGTGAAAAGAAAAAGAGTGGGTCAAATGAAAATTCGTATCAAGATCATTATGCCAGCCAGAGTAGCAAAAGGGAATCTAAATTCTCAAGCACCGCTGAAGATGCAGGGAATGCGGAGGTCACGTCCCCTATTAAGAAAGATACTCCCAAGAAAGGTAAAGGGGATGGTCTTAAGCAAGTTTACCATCCGGTGGGTCTGTTGCAGTCATCCGAGCCTGCAAAGGAAAATCCTAATGCTAAATTGCAGCTAGCAGTGGTGTTTGCTAAATCAGGTGCAAGTAAGGAAGATACCCAGTTCAGCAAATGAGTATGACTCGAACAAGAAAAGGAAGACACCTAGCAACAAGAAATGGTTCTCGTCGTATCCCTTCTCCTCGTCGCCGCCTTCGTCACCGCCCTCGTCCTCTCCAGGAGGCTTCCCGCGGCCACGGCCGACAGCGGGAGCAGCAGCCGGTGCAGTGGAGCGATCTGGCAGGTCCGGTGCCACGTGAGCCGGCCCAATATCGGAACGGGTGGTGAAGTCGGTGGCGCCACGACCGAGACCCGCGACGTAGTTGGGGGCGGCTTCGAGTTGAGAAAGTCATGGCGCACGGGGCGGGTGGGTGCCGCCGCCGGAGGAGGGAGCGGCGGCGGGGTCGGGACGGGGCCGGACATGCCGCTGAGGATGGGAGGTGGAGGAGGACGGGGCGACCTGTAGGAAGGAGAGAGAAGCGGGGAGGGGTGGGGATGTGGGGTGGGCAGGGAAGAGGCGTCCCGGCGGGTGGTGGAGGAGACGGCGGAGCGAGGGCGGATGGTTTTTCTTTCTGGGTTTGTCTATCACGGTTGCCCCAAAAAATCCCAAATTCCAATCACTTTGGTGTGGACCGTTGGATCTGCATCTAACAACACAGACATCATCTTCCCCCTTGCATTATCTCTTGTTTCATCGTGAAAGATGTACTCCCTTCTAGGTGGTTTATGTATTGTCTAAATTCCGACTAAAATGAGTGAACATATATAATAAAATATGTCTAGATGAATGTGGAAAACTTCTAAAACATCTTATATTGTGAAACGGAGTGAGTATAATGTAAAAATATTTTAGTTGTTTCACATGTTGTCTAGATTCGGACCATCGTGGAATGGAGGGAGTACAAGGTTTTGGAAAAAGACGCATCACCCCTCGGCCCTCACGTCGAAACTGGTACACTTGATTTTCTTTAGCATCTCCAGCCACGGAACCTTAGAGGATCTCCAACCACGGACCCTAAACCGCCCCCAAACATCCGTTCGGACAGCCCGGGCAAGGAATGAGCCGAAAACCATAATCCAACCAGTACCCCTAAACTGAGCCCAAACGTACGGACTTGTCGGCGAACCCCAAAGGCGGCCCATATTTGGGGAGGGTTTGGGGCCGCCCGGGCGCGTCCGGGCAAGGCCGGCACACAGCCACTGCCAGCGCGGACCCACTCCGTTCTAGGTAAAATCGGACCAAACACTCCTCCATGAGAGCATCTTCTTCACACTCGGCTTCTTGCTCTCCTTGCTCTGCTTTCCTTGCCTATCTCCACCGCTGCCGCCCCTCACTTTGGATCCCCAAAGTGCCGCAGCCGTCCACATTTTCGACGCGACCTGATGTCGACCAGTTTTGGGCCGCAGTGGAGCTTGGGGGCTGTCGCATTTCGCCGGATTTATCCCCATTTTCGCCAAGGTTTTCCGCCGCATCCCGCCTCTTCCTCCGCTCGCTGTAGGTCTTCTATGACTTCTCCAGAAACTTACATGATGACCATCGTTATATTCAAGGATTTATATGAAGACTGTTCATGTATAGAGTTGTGCATATTGCAAGTATGTCTTGAAGAAAACGACTAAGTGGTCTTTCATGATTATCTTCAAGAAATGATCAAACTTGTGATCAACACACAAAGCTACAAGATGTACCAAGTGGGATTTATTGTATCATGGTATGGTAAGCATTTGTCCATATAGCTTTGTGAACACCCATGGTTACATATCTTTCCATGGGCATGCATCAAAAGAAAGATTTCATATAGCGCGTGGTCGATGACGTCAATTGGTGTTCGTCATCAAGCTTGAAGTGGAAGCTCAAGAGAAGCGTCTCCGAGAAATCCTATGCTTGATTCTTCCCACCCATTTGGAGATACTGACCATATGAAGAGTTGCCAAAGAGGGTCTCTCCCATAGTGGTGTATGAGGGAGAAATTTGCAAGTCTTCATCAAACGAAACATGTGCTAGCAAGCATGATCAAGAAAGAGGGTCCAACGTGAGAGAGTCAAGATCGTCATCATCTAGCTCAAGTGCAATGCTCAAGGAAAAGGTATGATCTTGATATATTTTCTATTTTACCGGTCTCGTACTTTTGGGAGACCGGGTTATAGGATCGATAGCCGTACTATTAAGAGCGGATCTCGAGTGAGTAACTTGATCGCATCCTTGTGGAGATCTCAAACCTTTGTTGTAGCGTTCCCACATTCAAATAATGTAAGAACTCCTGTGTTATTGTGCTAGTCCCTGGATCAATTGCTAGCACCACAGTACAAAATGAAATATCATGCAAATGCATCAATTTCTATTACATCGCATGATCCATTCTTTACAAAATAATATTACAACTTGCATAGTCTTAGAATACTAGCAGAATACAAAGTATTACAACAGAAAACATAGTACAACATTGAACCCATCTTCTTCATGTGCCACAGGCAAAACATGTTGGCGGTAGACTCGAGATCCTAAACGAAAACTTCACTCGTCAACAGATCCATCTGCAGGATGGAATATGCAGCCACAAGGGATCAGTATAATTAAATATACTGGCAAATGACACTATGGTGGATGTGTTGGAAAAATTCTATCTTCTACATGCTTATATGGCTAAGTGGAGTTCAAGGCTAGATTTTGCAGAAAGCTAGTTTTGTCCTATCCTTTTATAAAACACTTCTCATCCAAAGTGGTTCACAGGTACATTTCGGTGAACTATGAAGAATTTGGTTTCAAGACCTTTCAACAACATGGGTATATCCCCATAGGCTATCCTGGTTTATCTCCGGAGCCTTTTAACACCAATGGTCTATCTCCAAAGGTTGTGCTGGTCTATCTCCAGTGGCAGGTCTTTCTCCTTTGCCTTGTAACACCAATGGTCTATCTCCAAAGGTGACGTTGGTCTATCTCCAGTGGCGGGTCTTTCTCCTTTGCCTTGTAACACCAATGGTCTATCTCCAAAGGTGACGTTGGTCTATCTCCAGTGGCAGGTCTTTCTCCTTTGCCTTGTAACACCAATGGTCTATCTCCAAAGGTGGTGCTGGTCTATCTCCAGTGGCAGGTCTTTCTCCTTTGCCTTGTAACACCAATGGTCTATCTCCAAAGGTGGTGCTGGTCTATCTTCAGTGGTAGGTCTTTCTCCTTTGCCATGTAAAACCAATGGTCTATCTCCAAAGGTGGTCCTGGTCTATCTCCAGTGGCATGTCTTTCTCGTTTGCCATGTAACACCAATGGTCTATCTCCAAAGGTGGTGCTGGTTTATCTCCGGTGGCAGGTCTTTCTCCTTTGCCATGTAACACCAATGGTCTATCTCCGAAGGTGGTCCTGGTCTATCTCCAGTGGCTATGCTGGACTATCTCCAGTGCCAAGTAATGGTCTATCTCCATAGGCAATTTTGTTCTATCTCCATTGCTAAGTAAAATAATAATCCATCTCCCATATAACAATCATTATTGGAATAATATCCATCTCAGTCTACAAGCATGACTAAGCAAACCATTTCTACTTTGGTGTTTACTGGGATCAATATAACAGGTAACTATCCTTACTTTGTTTGCATAGCATTGTTTAACAAAGTCCTAACCATGCAATTTTTTTTGAAACACTAATGCATATAAAATCATAGGAATTTTATGAAGTGTGCCACTTGACTTTTTGAAGTTGGTGTTGACCACACACTCTTCAAGAATAGAATGTTGCACTCCGTTCAATCTATACGTTAAAATAAACTCAATAAACAAAGCATGCAAATAACACGCAATGGTTACACACAAAATAATTCAATATTATTATTCTTTTTGTTACCGTTCATTTTATGATTCAATATGCCAAAAGAAGAAATGTCATTTTTTAATTGTTTGCAAGGTGTGGTGTGTAGTATACAATTCCAATCCAAATGGATAAAAGTGTTTTTTATGATGTAGTGTATTCATGGTTTTATTGGATACGAAAATGCCAACATAAAATCATAGGAAAAAGAGTGAGTCCAATAAAGTTTCACGATCATGAGATATGGCATAGACAAATATGACTTCATGTTTGAATTCATGTAGAGTAATTGAGTTCAAAAAAATTTTGATGTTAATGGTTATTGGGCATTATTATCTGCCGTTAGCAAACAAATTTCAATATCATTCTTTTTGCAAAAATGAATAAATTAAAATGGATTTTAGAATTTAAGTTATGACAAAAAAAATACTCAATGTCACTCATTTGAAATGTGAGTGTTTTATGAATATCAAAACTTGAAACTAATGGTTCCATTGGATACTATATTTTCTAAGGATTCTAGAGATACTAAAATTTCCGAAATTTGGATAGTTAGAACTACCGATATGATTTGTTTTGGATGACCGAGACATTTGTTGTCCATAAAAATAAAAATGGACAAGATACAACACGTGACGTGTTTTCTTTTAGATTATCATATGTGTAACAAATCAATGCTTGGAGGGAAACAACGGTGAGCTTCCTGCCATTGTATTTATGCTACACGTACAAGTAGATGAACAATCTGAGTTAGACTAACTCGAAGCTAGTTTAAGTCAATTTAGTTAAGTCTTGATATATTCACGTGTGCGTTCTGAATACTTGGAGAGAAACCACGTCAGAAGCTGAATTAAAACAAGTATATTCAGCAGGATTTTTGTGTTTGGCGTGTTACCTGAGCTAGAACAAGCAAAGTACGAACCATCAAGGTGCTAGCACTGCTGCTTAGTTTGTTGACCATGTACGATCTCAGCGAATGAAGTTTTATACGTGCATTCCCTAAAGTTCAACCGAGGGTTTCTATCTTAGCATGGTGGTCGGGAGAGTACTCGACAGACTACGATGGAAGATCGAGACTAGCTAATAACTACAAAAACATAAATCACACACGGACCATTGTGAAACCAAATAGATGGCCAGCAAAAGGTACTAAACTTTCTAGAAAATTACCAGAGGTTGTGTCGGTTTGTCGGCGAGCTGAGTGTCAGGCTTGTCCTCGTCGTTTTGCTGAGGAATTTTTTTTTAACAAGGTTAAAATTAGATGTGTTAGGTTGAGAGTGATAGGAGGGACAAAAATTTGAGGCAGGGACTACCCAACCGTGGCCGGAAATCACGAAGAACGCCGGTAGTAGTGCGGAGTGCCAACGGCGGCGCGGCAAATGAGCTTGTTTTGATGCAAGACTATGTCCTAGAGGTAGGTATTGATGAGGAGAATCTTCTGGTGCAAGGGATTGACAAGATGGTCACCGTTGAAAGATCATCGTCCGTTTTGGTAATTATATGACAACATAATTGTTTGATCTAATGTTTGTTCAAATGATGAAAATGCCCAGGTTATTAGGTTCACTATATCTATGGGGCTAATGCTTGAGATATTCGAAAAGTGCTAAGAGAAAGAAAGCCAGGGAACCAAAATGTGCAGGGGCGGAAGCTCCGGTGAACACACCGGAGGCTCCGGGAAATACACCGGAGGCTCCGGTGAATCCACCGGAGGCTCAGCCCTCAACCTGTGCGCAAATAAGTTCCGGTGCACATCCGGTGGTTCCTCCGCCGAAATACCCTTCTGTTGGAAAGTGGCGGAGGTTCCACCGGAGGCTCCGGTGGACATCCGGTGGCCCCCTGGTCCCAGTGCAAATGGACTCCGGTGGAGGATCCGGTGGTAGCTCCGCCAGCTACCCCTTCTGTTGGAAAGTGGCGGAGGTTCCACCGGAGCCTCCGGTGCGGGTCCGGTGGGCGGAACCTCCGCTCGATCCACCGGAGCCTCCGGCCTCCTCAGCAGCGCGCAAAGGATAAAGCACTGCGCAACTGCGCAGTGCAAAGAAGACCCACCGGAGCCTCCGGTGAAACCACCGGAGCCTCCGGTGCCCTGGACTGCAAACGGCCACTTCGTGGCCAAGAGTATAAATACCCCTTCACCTACCTCATAAATGCTAAGCTTTTCCCACTCTCTCTCCTAGCCATTAATGAAAGCTTCAACCTCTTAGATCTCCCACTCCGTCCACCCAATCACTCCCAAACTTAGTGGAGAGCTAGAGGAGACCTAGATCCACACTTCCACCAAAGGAATCTCAAATCCATCCACCACAACCTAGTAGATCTAGAATCCTACTTGAGGCCTAGAAACCTTAGTAGATCTCGTGCTTGTAGTTTCCACCTTGTTGCAAGAAGCTACGGATTGCTTGAGAGCCTCCATCCTTGTGGAGTGACCTCAAGCCCTTGTAAAGGTTTGGTCAACGCCTTCAAGTCGACCTCATAGTGGAAACGAGCATCTCCCTCACCGGAGAAGCTCAAGGAGAACAAGGTGTGCACAACCGTGCTATTGAGGAGCGCCTAGGTGGCTCCCCACCTCTCCAACGTAGACGTACTTCTCTTTGAGAAGGAACTACGGTGAAACATATCCTTGTCTCCTTGTTTACACTTGTTGTTTGCTTTACTACCTTACGCTTTACTTCCGTTGCTCATACTACTCTCTTCACATAGGTTGTTCACTTAGTTGCACATCTAGAGAATCGTACCTTATCCTTACTAAGCCCCTTAAAAGAGAAAAGAAAAGAAAAATTGGTAGTCAACCTATTCACCCCCCCCCTCTAGTTGACCATAGTGCACTTTCAATTGGTATCAGAGCCTCGGCTCTTACTAAGGGCTTAACCGCCTAAGAGTACAATGGTCGATGAAAATACCCCCGGTAGTTCTAGTGCGGAAATCTCCAAGATGTCCGACAGTATATCTAACCTACAAGACTCCGTTGGAATCCTCCAAGCCGAAATGTCTAAGGTTAGCTCTACTGTCAGTACGGAGGTTTCTAGCATCAAGAAAATGATGGAGGTGTTGATGGGGAGAACCAAGGAGTCCGAGGAAGCACCTCTCACTACCAACGATGTTAGCTCGGATGAAGAATCCATTCCGGACATTGATGAAATGGAAGCTAACATCGCTTTAGCTAAGGCGAAAGCCAAAGCAAAAGCCGATAAAAAGGCTAAGAGTAGTGGGAACTCCGAGGGCTCCAAGTCTCAATCGGCTAACGGTTCGGGGTCTAACTCTAAAGTTCCACCGCCTCCCAATTACGATTCTATCCACCCTATTGCTACAATACCACACATGGTTAATGTTGGAAATCCTCCCATGCTTAACACTAACGAATTCTCATCATGGAAGTTCGATATGGAGTCTCATATTTCAGGTTGTTGCACCGCTCTATGGAGAAGCGTTGTTCATGGATTCCACCCTCATGATCCAAACAACTTGACCCCAAGAGAGGACGTGGAGTTCCAACTCAACAAGACCGCTATTGTGACTATCCAAAAGGCTCTCCCAAGAGAACATCTTGAGCACATTCGCGGCTTGAAGACCGCCAAGGAAGCATGGGATAAACTTGACTCCTTGTTCCAAGGAAATGCTAGCATTCAATCATCAAAATATGATGTTGCTCTCGACAAGTCCGAGAACTTCGTCATGCTTGAAGACGAGAGTCCCGAGGAGCTATATAGAAGAGTTGTCACTCTTGGCAATCAACTAAGAGATTTTGGGAAAGAGGAAATCTCGGATGAATGGATCAAGAGGAAGTTTATCAAGGCCATAACTCCATTTGAGAAGAACCTCTCCACTAGCATTCGAACAAGATCCGACTACAACTCCCTTAACTCCATTGGAGTGCTAAGTGAGTTCATTGCCATATCCTTATCTCACAAAAGTGCGGATGATGCTCTTGCTCGCTCTAGAGGACATGGAAAGTCTCCCAACCTTGCCTTGAAGTCTAGAGCAATGGCCAAGATTGAAGAAGTTGATGATGATGATGATGATGATGATGAGGACTATGAGGATACATACAAGGGTGCCCATAAATGTATTGCTCTTGCCATGCAAGGGTATTGGAAGAGATGGGAGGCTCACAAAGCCGGTGCCCCAAGACCTTCAAGGAACAAGATCTTTAGGAAGAAAGGGGAACGGCCAAGGACATGTTATAATTGTGGAAGTGCAAACCACTTCGTCAAAGAGTGTCCCTTTGAGCCAAGAGAAGAGAATGAAGGGAAGCTTGTTCGCAAGGACAAGAACAAAGCTCCACAAAACAAGAACCTCGCTAGAAGGGTTCCAAGTGCTCTATATGTTCAAGAAGGCCCCACATTGGAGACATACTACTCCGGAGATGAAGGAGAAGATGAAGTCGTAGGTGTTGCCCACGTCGCCATAGCTACCACTTCCTCTTCATCGGTCTCTCTATTTGAATCTCCCAATGAGAAGACATCGATCCGACCTACATGTCTCATGGCAAAAGCCACCGCGGTAATAACTTCCACCTCCAAGTCTATTAACACTACCTCTCCCTCATTATTGGATTGTGTTGAAAACATTGGTGAAGATGAGGAGGCCAAGAACCTAGGGTCTTGGTTGAGTAGTCTTGAAGGTGAAACTAAAGAAAAAGTAAAAGCTCTCCTAAGGCAACTTGATGATGCCAACTCTCTCATTGATGAGAAAGAGGAAATCATCATGACCTTGGAGAATCATGGTGGTACCAATGAGAATCATGATGGTGAACTAATTAAGGCTCTCGAAAAGGAGAGATCCATGAGAGCCTCTCTTGAAGAAAGACTATCTAGTTTACAAGACTCTTATGCTATTAGTGTTTCTAAGCTTAGGAAAGACAATGAAAAATCTCTTGCCAAACTTAAGAAAGAACATGCTAAATCTCTTGTTTTGCTTAAAGAATTTGAAGAGGAAGAGTTGAAGCTAGGAATAGCTCATCAAAAACTTGACGAGGAACATGACAAACTAAAAGAAGAGTTTAAATCTCTTAAGGAAATTCATGACAAACTTGCCAAGTCTCGAATCAAGCTTCTAGCTCAACAATCAAATAAGCATGTTGCATCTTCATCAAATAGCATTGTTATTGCACCTACCTTTTCCTCTACGACTAACAATGTAGGGAAGGAAAGAATTCTCAACGATGCAATAAGCTCTCAAGGTGTCAAGAGAGGTAAAGAGGGACTTGGGTTTATTTCCAAGTCAAAGAAGACATCCAAGAATGTCACTACTCCCCCTCAAAATGTTGTTTTTGTAAAAGAGGGTGAGGTGACCAAAGAAAAGGAGACCAACGCCATTATGGGTGGTGATACCTCTAGGGGGAGCATCACTCATAATGATTTCGCCGGAAAATATAATCCATCTTATGTTCTTATGAAATCTAGGGATGGACATGTTTATGCTAAATACGTTGGTACTTCTTATGGTGATGATTATCATTGGACTATTTGGGTTCCTAAGACCCTTGTTACTAACAAAAGAGGACCCATTGAAGGATGGGTACCTAAATCAAGAAATTGATCTCTTGTAGGGAAATGCTTCCGGGTCTAACAAATGGACAGTGGATAGTGGTGCATCCCAACATATGACCGGAAGCCTTGACGCAATAAGCAATCTTGAACCTCCTCTACCTCATCTCAATTGCGTCACTATTGGTGATAAGTCCGAGCTTAAGGTATTGGGACGAGGCAAGGTAGCAATCTCAAATGATTTATCAATTGAGAATGTTCTCCTTGTTGAGTCCCTTGGCTATAATTTGATGTCCGTTCTTCAACTTGCGAATTGTGGTTTCACCTCGTTCTTTAATAAAGAGAGTGTGATTGTCACTTGGGAGACATCTCTTAAAGTAGCCTTTGTTGGGTTTGTCGAGAACGGCATGTATGTAGTGGACTTCTCTAAAGAAGACACGTGTGCCGCGACATGCCTAATGGCTAAAGTTGATGTGGGATGGCTTTGGCATCGCCGACTAGCCCACACCAATATGAGAATGTTGCATGATCTCCAAAGTGGCAATCACGTTCTAGGACTAACCAAAGCTAAATTTGCTAAAGATCGTGTGTGTAGCTCTTGCACCTTTGGGAAGCAACATGGAGAACAACACCCAACCAAGACATCTATCTCCACTACAAGAATTCTCGAGCTCATTCACTTAGATCTCTTTGGTCCACTATCCTATGATAGTCTCGGAGGAAAGAAGTATTGTTTGGTAATTGTGGATGACTATTCAAGATATTGTTGGGTTTATTTCTTCAAGAGGAAAAGTGAAACTCAAAGTAGAGTCATCGAGTTCATCACTCTAGTTGAGCGCCAACACAATGCTACCATATTGGCTATCCGGAGTGATAATGGCTCGGAGTTCAAGAACTACACCGTTGAGGGTTTTCTTAGTGAAGAGGGCATTGCTCATCAATACTCCACTCCTTATACCCCTCAACAAAATGGTGTTGCGGAGAGAAAGAACCGGACTTTGATGGATGCGGCTAGAACTATGATTGCGGAGTTCTCTTCTCCCTATAACTTTTGGGCCGAAGCCGTCTCCACCGCATGTCACGCCACCAACCGGTTATATCTTCGCAAGATCTTGAACAAGACCCCCTATGAGATTCTCACGGGTAAGAAACCGGATGTATCTTACTTCAAGGTCTTCGGTTGCAAGTGCTTCATTCGCAAGAAAGGTAAACGGTTGTCAAAATTTGAGACTAGATCTTATGAGGGCATTTTTGTTGGTTATGCCACAAACGCTCACGCCTATAGAGTCTACAACAAGTCCACCGGACAAGTTGAAGAAGCTATAGACGTGGTGTTTGATGAGGATAATGGCTCCCAAGGGGGGCGTATAGATCATGGTGTTGTAGGAGATGCAATTCCTCCCATCGTCATAAGAAGAATGGGGATTGGTGAAATAATCCCCATTGAGGGACACCGGATGACGGAGGGAGAAGGACTATGCCCCACTCAAGTGGAGCCATTGACTACACCCATTGATGATCAAGCAATCCAACAAGATGCACCAAGCCCTCAAGCTAACGATCAAGGCCAAGCTAATGAACAAGGCCAAGCAACACACCTAAGTCATGATCAAGATTCTATTATTGTTGAGAATGCTCAACCTAGTGGTGATTCATCACCCATGATCGATCAAGGACAAAATGAAGATGGACATGTCTCCGATGAAGAAGGTGATTCTCAATCCATATCCAAGGAATCTTTGGAGGAGATATTGGCTCGAAGAGCAAAGAGAAGGCTAGAGAATCTTGAACGAGCGGGTCATACGGAGGACATGATTCTTGGTCAAGTTCGTGGAAGAGTGGTCACTAGAAGGCAATTGGCGGATTTTAGCAAGGCTCATGCATTTGTCTCCTTCATTGAACCCAAGAAGGTATATGAAGCTCTCGAAGATCAAGATTGGATTGAAGCCATGCATGATGAACTCAATAACTTCGAGCGCAACAAGGTGTGGAAATTCGTGCCAAGACCCAAGGATTGCAAAAATGTCATTGGTACCAAATGGGTGTTCAAGAACAAGCAAGACAAAGATGGTATTGTCATTCGCAACAAGGCAAGATTGGTGGCCCAAGGTTTTTCTCAAGTCGAAGGTATCGATTTCGGTGAAACCTTTGCCCCCGTAGCTCGCCTTGAATCCATTCGTATCTTACTTGCCTATGCATCTCATCATAACTTCAAATTACAACAAATGGATGTCAAAAGTGCTTTTCTTAATGGTCCCATTAATGAGTTAGTATATGTCAAGCAACCTCCGGGTTTCGAGGATCCCAACCACCCCGATCATGTCTATAAACTTGATAAGGCGCTCTATGGACTTAAACAAGCTCCACGTGCGTGGTATGAGCACCTTAAAGAGTTTCTAGTAGATCGCGGGTTTAATGTTGGTTTAATCGATCCTACCCTCTTTACCAAGACGGTTGGAGGTGACTTGTTCATATGCCAACTCTATGTGGATGACATCATTTTTGGGTCTACTAACACCTTGTTCAATGAGGAGTTTTGCAAGCTTATGACCGATAGGTTTGAGATGTCTATGATGGGAGAATTGGAGTTCTTTCTTGGCTTCGAAGTGAATCAATATTATGAAGGAACCTTCATCAAACAAGCCAAATATACTCAAGACATGCTCAAGAGATTTAATATGAATGATGCCAAACCTATGAAGACCCCTATGTCCACGACCACCGACTTGAAACCCGACCCTAATGGGAAAGAGGTAGATCAAAAGGTATACCGCTCCATGATTGGCTCTTTGCTTTACCTTTGTGCATCTAGACCCGATATCATGTATAGCGTAGGTAAATGTGCAAGGTTTCAAGCCTCTCCGAGGCAAAGTCATTTGGAAGCCGTGAAACGAATCTTTCGATATCTAGTTCATACCCCAAACTTCGGTCTTTGGTACCCCAAGGGTTCAAGCTTTCAGCTTATTGGTTACTCGGATGCGGATTATGCGGGAGAGAAGACGGATAGGAAGTCCACATCCGGGGGTTGCCAATTTCTTGGCCGCTCCTTGGTTTGTTGGTCTTCCAAGAAGCAAAATTGTATTGCTCTCTCCACCACCGAGGCCGAGTATATCTCCGCGGCAAGTTGTTGTGCCCAATTGCTATGGATGAGGCAAACTTTGAAGGATTATGGTATTCACTTTGACAAGGTGCCTCTTCTTTGTGACAATGAGAGTGCTATCAAGATCGCCTACAACCCGGTTCTTCACTCCAAGACGAAGCATATTGAGATTCGTCATCACTTTATTCGGGATCATGTTGAGAAAGGTGATATTGATCTCTCTTATGTCTCCACCACGGATCAACTTGCCGATATCTTCACGAAGGCCCTTGATGAACCAAGATTTCGAGCTTTGAGGAATGAACTAAATGTCATCGATTCTTCCAACTTCACTTGAAACCTTGCATATCTACCTTCATTATACTTGCTATCTAGTTTAGGTGTAGGCATGGAAATAGGGGGAGCGCTACTCAATTCATGAGTATGCACTCCTTTTATTATGCAAAAATCAATCGATCATTGCATATCTAGTCAATTTGTGACTCATTGTGCTTAATTGTGAGTAGTAATTTTGGACCCAAGATATATCTTCGCGGTGCCAAGTTACACACTCAAACATGGTGGCCTCGGCCACCGACATTTGATGTGTTTTTTGATCATTTTCTCACATTATATCCACATCTTGACAACTCGTACGGGTTCGGTTTTTCACTTGTTTTATGGTTCTTGCGAACCCCGTCGAGCAATGTCTCTCGTATGACAGTAACGTTTTTCCAACCCAAGCCCCACTTGCCCAAACCGTTGCTCTTATAGTATTGCTCGAGTTTTTCCAATCTTGGCGCGCTGAAATTCATCTGGGCGGAACCTCCGGTGAAACCACCGGAGGCTCCGCCGGGCCTGTCCACCGGAACCTCACCGGAGGCTCCGCTGGGTCCCTGTGGCTCAGCGGGCCAAAACCTAAAGTTTTGGGACAGGGGCGGAGGCTCCGGTGATTCCACCGGAGGCTCCGCTGGCGGGAGCGGAGGCTCCGGTTAAACCACCGGAGGCTCCGCCGGCGGAAAAATTACTGCGGATAAGATTGGGGCGCGCGGGGGTAAGTGAGATCCAATCTCATTTTCCCCCACCCGCCCCCATCTTCTTCCTCTCAAACCGCCGCCGCCCCCAAGCTCACCGCCGCCGGATTCGGGTGCTCCACCGCGGGGAGACCTCCTCCTTGCCTAGGGACGCCCCGGGAACCTTCCCTCCTCCCTTCTCCACCATGGATGAAGCCGGTATGTGCTCTCTCTCTCTCTCATCTAGTTGATGGATGAGATGCATAGGAGTTCATGTTCTAGCCTTCTAGATTTGTGGTTTTGGAGTTTTAGGAGTGGATTTTCTCAAGTACACACCCTAGCAACCTAGATAATGCATGTTAGGCTTGAATCGTTGCGGTTCTATGGGAAATTTGCCCTAACCCTAGATTATTCAACCCTAACACCATGGATATCTTGGTTCTTTGGTTTGTGCGTGCCTTATTTGACTCGAGCTTTACTCGTTCTTTACTCGTTCTTCATGCTCTTCTCGATTTCTATGTTAGATGCTTCCGGCTCCAAAGGGAAAGGACAAAGGTACAAGTCCACGGGCCGCCGCAAGCCACAACCCGTGGATGAAATTCAAGAGGAACTTGACCGTACTCAAGGCAAGCGCAAGAGATTTCCGGCTCCCGAGAAGACTTTGCCAAGGAAGAACACCGCACCAACCGCATCCAAGATGTCCGATGCGACATTTATAAAGGAAAGAAGGGAAAATCCATATGTCATTGCCCGTGACCGCCAAATGCCCCAATTCCGGGGCAAGGATCCGCGTTTTCACACCACCTTCCAAGGACAGATATTCAGGGAGATCTTGATGAGGAAGCCCAAGGAGAATGTTGTTCCCCAACATGCTATAAGTATTGGTCACATGGAACGCAATCACAAGTACTTTGGGGAGGCCCTCGAGCTCATTGAGAAGTTTGGTCTCGGTCCCATTATCACCCTTCAACAAGACTTTGATGAAGAGCTCGTCTGTCAGTTCCTTGCCACAGTTCATCTTGGCAATGAGACCAACCGCCACCTCATTTGGATGACCAAGGACAAACAACTTGACATCACTTGGAAGGATGTTGGAACTATTCTTGGTGGCTACCCAGATTTTGGTCCTTTTGCCAACGGAGAAGAATTTGCTAATGGATGGTTTCGCGTTCACTCTGCTCAAGCTAATTCGAAGGATGACCTCACTCCCCTCTATCATTGGAAGAAATATGCCGTGGGTTTCGTCAAGGGTCTCTTTCCCACTTATGACATCATGTTACGGATCTATAGAGAGACTATCAATCCAAAGGCGGGCAATGTGGATGAGATTCAAGGTTTCATGAAGAACTTGATGCTTCTTACTCATCAATACCGTATGGATGCCACTCCTCGCAAGCTTGATGTGCTTGACTACATTTGGAACGAGTTGTGGCATGTCATTGCCAACCGAAGGAATGCTTGTTTTGGGCCTTTCATCATGAAGATCATATTGAAGGTGTGGAATGCTAAGTTTCCGGATGATCCTTTGGATGATTCACTTTGGATCTCTCATACGGAGAAGAGGCTTCTCATGAAGGATCACACCGAGCCCGTTGTGCATCCCACTCCAGCTGTCCGCAAGCACAAGGCTAGGCCTCGCATCATTGTGGATGAGGAAGCAGAAGACGAGGGTCCATCTCAACCCCCTCCCTCTAGCAATGCCTTCAAATGGATGGCTCGGGCTCTCAAGAAAGTATTTTGCTTGAACAAGAAGATTGAGCAACATCAATGGGAGGCACATTATGATGCGGAACTCAAGGCACGTAAAAAGGCTCAAGCATCTCGTGAACGTCTCCGTGAAGAGGGTCTCTCCATTGAATCCCCGGTTCTTGATAGCATCACAGATTGGGATGCTTGGCAAGCTAAGGACTCCAAGGGCAAGCTCATTGAATGGTCCGAGGAAGAAGGAGACGAAGCCACTAGCTCTCACCGTGTTCCCTCCCCGGCTCCGGAAGCATCTCCCTCATCCTCCGAATGATTTGGGGCGTTAGCACTTGGCTCTCCCTCTTTTGGTATCTTGATGCCAAAGGGGGAGAAAGATATATTAGGCAACGGGCATTTGCATGGTCCCTCAAGCTTTCTTTGATTTGCATCTCTCTTTTGCTTGAGGGAGTTTGATTTGAACTATTTGGAACTTCGTTTGTTTACCTTATTCGTATCTATCGTGAACCTCGCTATATTGTGATCATGTGTGAACCTCGTTTCATATTATCTATGTGTTATGTGTGCTATGTGTTATCATTGTCATATTATTAGTTTATATCATGTCTTAGTGATCTCAATATGAAAGGAGCACATCTTTAGGGGGAGCTCCGTTCATATTGAGTCCGTAATCATGCAAATAATTATGTTGTCATCAATTACCAAAAAGGGGGAGATTGAAAGATCATCGTCCGTTTTGGTAATTATATGACAACATAATTGTTTGATCTAATGTTTGTTCAAATGATGAAAATGCCCAGGTTATTAGGTTCACTATATCTATGGGGCTAATGCTTGAGATATTCGAAAAGTGCTAAGAGAAAGAAAGCCAGGGAACCAAAATGTGCAGGGGCGGAAGCTCCGGTGAACACACCGGAGGCTCCGGGAAATACACCGGAGGCTCCGGTGAATCCACCGGAGGCTCAGCCCTCAACCTGTGCGCAAATAAGTTCCGGTGCACATCCGGTGGTTCCTCCGCCGAAATACCCTTCTATTGGAAAGTGGCGGAGGTTCCACCGGAGGCTCCGGTGGACATCCGGTGGCCCCCTGGTCCCAGTGCAAATGGACTCCGGTGGAGGATCCGGTGGTAGCTCCGCCAGCTACCCCTTCTGTTGGAAAGTGGCGGAGGTTCCACCGGAGCCTCCGGTGCGGGTCCGGTGGGCGGAACCTCCGCTCGATCCACCGGAGCCTCCGGCCTCCTCAGCAGCACGCAAAGGATAAAGCACTGCGCAACTGCGCAGTGCAAAGAAGACCCACCGGAGCCTCCGGTGAAACCACCGGAGCCTCCGGTGCCCTGGACTGCAAACGGCCACTTCGTGGCCAAGAGTATAAATACCCCTTCACCTACCTCATAAATGCTAAGCTTTTCCCACTCTCTCTCCTAGCCATTAATGAAAGCTTCAACCTCTTAGATCTCCCACTCCGTCCACCCAATCACTCCCAAACTTAGTGGAGAGCTAGAGGAGACCTAGATCCACACTTCCACCAAAGGAATCTCAAATCCATCCACCACAACCTAGTAGATCTAGAATCCTACTTGAGGCCTAGAAACCTTAGTAGATCTCGTGCTTGTAGTTTCCACCTTGTTGCAAGAAGCTACGGATTGCTTGAGAGCCTCCATCCTTGTGGAGTGACCTCAAGCCCTTGTAAAGGTTTGGTCAACGCCTTCAAGTCAACCTCATAGTGGAAACGAGCATCTCCCTCACCGGAGAAGCTCAAGGAGAACAAGGTGTGCACAACCGTGCTATTGAGGAGCGCCTAGGTGGCTCCCCACCTCTCCAACGTAGACGTACTTCTCTTTGAGAAGGAACTACGGTGAAACATATCCTTGTCTCCTTGTTTACACTTGTTGTTTGCTTTACTACCTTACGCTTTACTTCCGTTGCTCATACTACTCTCTTAACATAGGTTGTTCACTTAGTTGCACATCTAGAGAATCGTACCTTATCCTTACTAATCCCCTTAAAAGAGAAAAGAAAAGAAAAATTGGTAGTCAACCTATTCACCCCCCCCTCTAGTTGACCATAGTGCACTTTCAACCGTGAACGACAAGATTTGAGGATGAACTCACGTTCGGGGCTGAAATGGGCACGGATGGTACGGGATGTAGATGAATTCTTTGGAGAAAGTATGAGAACAGAAATAGGAGAGAAGGAAGAGGGGAACGCAGTAGACAACTTGTTTCGGCTTCTTATGGTGTGAGGAGGGAGATCCGTAGATCAATGCCGATGGATGGCATTCGGTGTACCAGCTCGATTTGTACGATTAAGACATTAAAACGGAGATTAAATTCCCTGAATGAATCCATGGTTAAGTGGTGACCAGTTTTTATCATTAGTGCAATTCATTTCGAGTTCTTAAATGTCCTATAGAAGGGGGGGATGGAAACTGCCATGGTTGGCTGCTAACGTACAACATGTACGTGAACAAGAGGAGACCGATCGGTTCGTTGGCTGGGTCGGCCCATTAGGCTCTTTTTTTTAATTCTCTTTTTCTTTATAGCTTTTGAAATAGAGTTCCAAAACAATTCAAACAAGTTTCTGGGAAATTGTAAAAAAAATCACACATTTCAACTAAAAAACATTATGGACTATTTCCAACACATTTCAAGTTTGAAAAGTTCAAATTTACCTAAATGCTTATTTGACACCTTATGTTAATTATTTTAAAAATAGGGCTTTAATAAAAGCATTGGCAGTTTACTAAAATTCAGAAAAAACACCACCAACAATAGTGTTTGATATAAAATATATAAGCTCATTTTCAGAATAAAATAAGTCTTGGAAATCACTTTATGATTTAACCTTTTTTAAAACCTTTAAGGATTCTACAAAATGCTTTGGCTTATTAAAATATTTATTAAAAGCTAGGAATTATTATTTAAAGCAATTATTAAAACACTTTCATGTCAAAACTCACTTCCAAAATAAAATATTGGAAACAGCCCATTTTATAAAATAGATCTTGTTTTAAATTACTTTGCAAAACTCGTATTATGGGTTTATTAAATAGCAAAAATTTAATTATTTTAATTCAAACTTCAAGGTTTGAGAATTTTATTTGCCATAATTCAAAAGTTTCAAATTTTAGTAATTATTAAACATTTCAAAAATCTGGGACGTGACAGACTACCACCCTTAAAAGAAATCTCGTTCCGAGATTTGGGAAGGCTAGAAAGAAAGATAGGTTTGGGTGTGTGTGTTCCAAAACAGCTAGGTGGGCTACCACCCTTAAAAAAAACTTTTGTGGGTAGTCTAAAACTCTTATCCAACTGGCTGTTGGGTTTACTACATCCCTAGTTGGAGTCGCAGTTCATCATACATGATATTATTATGTAGCATATATCAACTCCTCGTAGGTATTTCAGGTCTTGAATCCATGTATACAACCTTTAGGGTTCTATGGGTCTATATATACATTCAATAGGGTGTGTCTATTCACAGGTCTTGAAGTGTAGCTTTACTCTAGATGGTTTGAGTAGAACTTTCCCTTGCAGTAGAGTTGCAGACCAACTTAGGTCATGTTGAACTACCTTTGATACCGAGGTGCCACTCTTTGGGTATATTAAAAAAAATTGGGTCACTCTCAACTTGGTGTTTTGATGTCCTTGGCAATCTTCCATCTTGTTGTTTTCATCCTTGGAGGAAAACACCAAACTAATTCTAACGAAACTCTCATGGTAGGTAAGATCTTCCATTGCTTGATTCCTCCAAAGTTGGTTTGATCCTCACCGAAAGATAGTACATTTCAGCAACACTTTCCTAACAAAGGGTTATTATTATATCTTACCATTCTATGGTTTAGGCTTAACATCGTCGTCACTTGACTAAGGTTCAAGGCAAACATAATTCATTCAACCCAATATAGTACGAGTGAATAACATGAGTAGTAGGAATGGTGATCAGTCCATCCTGCACCCGTACCATTTTCCACATGTAGATTGATGAACTACGTGGTCTAACACTCGGTCAACCTCATTTGTCTCACAGAAAGTTTCCAATTTGTAAGACAGACCTGAGCTAAACTATAGGTTCTCAACAAGTGGTGGTTGTGTAAACTCTTCTGCAACACTAACTGGATGGTCATAGATTCTTCATTCGATTCTTCTCCTGATACAAAATACTTGGCATATCATCTTTCTTGTTTTTTATTTGGATTTTATCCTTGTGAGGACATAGATCTTGTGTTCATATCCATGCCAAGCTCTAGTTCATCGAAAACGGATTTCGTAAGAAAAACTTGTTGTGTTTTCGATGGTGAAAATATTACCAGTTCATCTTTGAGAAAGGTTCCACACCTTCACATCTGTGATACCTTCACATTGTTGGATATTCCTTGTTGTTATTTGTCCAACTGAGTTGGTCTCACATCATTCGAAGTTCGTTTGCAAAAGTTATTGAAGTTTTAGTTTTGCTACTTCAATCAAATCTGGATTGATTCTAGAATGAATCCGACATTCCGGACAATCAGGAATAAACCCGACTTGACCGTGAAAACCTCGGTTAGCTGTCGGAATAAACTGGAAGGAATCCGGGGTTCAGGATTGAATCTGGAACCAATCCTATACGAACGTGAAAATCTCGCGTGGCTGTCGGATTGTCCCGGATTAATCCGACATTCCGGATTGATTCCAGATTAATCCGACATGGTTGAATCTGGACAGTAAATGACTAGTTTTTGTGGGTACCTAATTAAGGGGTCTTCTTCCCTATTGGTTCCCAATATTTTCCGAGCACTTTTTTTTCTCTCTCTCCCACCATTGTTCACCTTGGAAATCTTGCCCCTCCCTCAATCCCTGCCATGATTCTTGCACATATTTGAGGGAAAAGTGGGAGGAGATCTAGACCTACATTTCAACCAATCCATCCCTCCTCTTAATGGATCGAGAGGGTTTACTAGAGGGAGGGTGAATAGGTTAGCTACAAATTTTACTTCTTTTTTGATTTAGGATAATAGCTCAAATATAGATTGTCTAGATTATGCAACTAGGTGAACAATCATATATGATGAACAAATAATACTAACACAAGATGTTCAAGAACTAAGCTAACAACAACAAGTAAAGGTAAGTTGAGGAATAACCGAACACAATGATGCGGAGACTTATCCCGAAGTTCACTTCCCAATGGAAGCTAATCTCCGTTGGAGCGGTGTGGTGCCACCAAAGTGGAACACCGAGTAGCCGTCAAATGGCACACCGTATCTCCTTCGTGTTTAACCACCAAAGTAGATAAGACATGAATCACTATGTTGTCATTGAGGTTGACAACTAGAACCTTTACAAGTATGAGTGAACGGACAACGACGTCGCCTAGAGGGGGGGGTGAATAGGCGATTAAAACTTTTCCGGTTAAGGCTTGCTACATGCGGAAATAAACTAGGTGTTTAAATTAACAAGCATACAACCTAAATATTCTATGGTCAACTAGATGAACCAACAAGTTATGCTAAGCAAGAAAAGTAACAAGGTGATAGCAAGATATATAACTTCAAGCTCGAAGGCTATCACAATGTAAATTGCATAAGTAAAAAGCTCGGGTATAGAAATAACCGAGGCACACGGAGACGATGATGTATTCCCGAGTTCCTCCCACAAAGGGGAGTACGTCTCGTTGGAGGGGTGTGAGCTCGCCACGAAGGCCTACTCAACGCCACAAAGGCCTCACCCTATTCTCCGATGAACCCCGCCACAAAGGCCTAGTTCACCTTCCACTATTGGCAACCTTCAAACCCGAGGCACGCATCCACAACTCAATTGGAGGCTCTCGGTGTCACCACAATCTTGGGGCACACATCCACAACTCAATTGGAGGCTCCCAAGAACACCACAAGTCGTCTAGGGTCCAAGACCCAAGAGTAACAAGCTCACAAACTTTCACTTCCACGAATCCTCGTGGAGAGAGCAAACCGATGCAACCGATGCAAATGGCAAGAGCACAAGTGCTCAAATCCTTCACTCTCAAATTCCAACAAAGCAAGAAATGCTTATGGGGGAATAAGAGAGGAAGAACAAAGGAGGAGAAACACCAAGAACTCCAAGATCAAGATCTACTAGGTTTCCCTCACTAAGAAGGAAGATGGATTGGTGGAAATGTAGATCTAGATCTCATCTCTCTTTTCCCTCAAAGATATGCAAGAATCATGGGAGGAATTGAGAGAGGGGCAAGCTTTCCAAGGTCAATAATGGAGGAGAGAGAGGGAAAAAATTCGTGCTTTTAAGACCTAGCTCTTTGGGGAAGAAAGGGGGCCTATTTATAGGTCCCCAAGAAAAAGAGCCGTTGCAGGAAAACTTACACGGAGACTCCGGTAAGTCTCCGGTAAGTCTCCGGTCTGAAGATTTTCACACCGGAGACTCCGGTGTATCTCCGGTAAGTCTCCGGTCTGAAAATTTTCGCAGACCACCGGACCGGAGACTCCGGTCTTGACTTGTCGTCTGAGCCCAGACGGTGTCTGTGGTCGAGCGGGACCAACAACCACTAGCCATACCGGAGACTCCGGACACTCTCCGGACCCTAAATAGCGAATGACACCAAGGGAGCAACCCCTGGGGAAGAATTTGGTCCGGAGACTCCGGAATGCACACCGGAGACTCCGGACTACCGGAGATTCCGGCCCTAAGTCCGGAGACTCCGGACTGACCCAAAACAGCAGAAACACCAATACTAAAACACTCATAACTTTTTCGTCCGGACTCCGTTTTCGATGATCTTTGGCTCGTTGAGTTTGCAATGAAAAACTATACAAGATCATGCAGAGAAACATCACTGTCCAACAATGGAAATTAAAACCAAATGTAGAAAGGTTTAACCTCTCTAAAAGGAACAACCGGTAAAACCTCCATCACCGAGACGAACATAACTTTTGCGGATGAACTTCGAAAGAGGTGAATCCAATTGGGTTGGAAAGATAACAGCAAGGAGTATCCAAATAAAAATGAATGGAGAAGTTACCACACATGGAAGGTGTGGAAACATTCTCAAAGCTGAACCGGATATTTTCACCACCGAAAACGCAACTAGTTTTTCTTACCAAAACCGTTTTCGATAAACCTTGGCTTGTCATGAAGATCACGACAAACACTAAAACCCCAAGGAGATAAAAGACAAATAAGAACCAAGAAAGATGATATGCCAAGTATGCAAAGGTTTGAGCTCTCCATAACGATTCGATCAAGTTACTCACTTGAGAGCCCCTCTTGATAGTACGACTATCTATCCTATAACCCGGTCTCCCAAAGACACGAGACCGGTAAAATAGAAAACCTATAAAGATTATACCTTTGCCTTGAGCATTCCACTTGAGCTAGATGATGACGATCTTGACTCTCTCAAGTAGGATCTTCTTTCTTGATTGCGCTTGCTAGCACATACTCCGCTTGATGAAGACTTGCAAGTTGCTCCCCCATACACCATTATGGGAGAGACCTTTCGGCAAATCTTCACAAGACCACAATCTCCAAATGGGTGGCAAGCATCAAGCATAGGATATTTTATAGATGTTTCACTTGAGATTCCACGTCAAGCTAGATGACAAACACCGCTTGACGAGGACATAGACCATGGGCAATAAGAAATCTTCCTTTTGGTTCATGCCCATGGAAAGATACCTAACCACACATAGAGATGCGACACACACATATCATGGGTTAGTTCACAAAGCTATATTGACAATTGCTTACCATACCATGAGATACACAATCCCACTTGGTACAACTTGTAGCTTTGTGTGTTGATCGCGAGCTTGATCAACCTTGTATCTTTGCTTCTCACTTCTAAACATGATGTCTTGAAGATGATAATGAAAGATCACCTAATCCTTTTCTTCAAGACACACTAGCAATAAGCTCAACTCAAACCAAGACCATTCTTCATATAAATCCATGACTATAACAATGGCCATCAAGGAAGCTAATAGAGTTCAACACATGAACTCCATTATTTCCTATGGACAAGATCTACAAGGATAACTCAATGCAACCATTAGTCCATAAGGATTGTCATTAATTACCAAAACCACATATGGGGGAACCATGCGCTTTTAATCTCCCCCATTTTGGTAATTGATGACAATCCCTTTTTACGAGGGTTTATATGATGAATAAAGCAAACATGCTAAACAAGAGCAAGGATGCAATAGCATGGAAAGGAAAATGCTTAAGAACGAAACTAAAGCATAAACCAAATTCCCTTAAACCCTCTAAACTTCTCCCCCATTGGCATCCATTGCCGAAATGGGAAAAAGGATTAGAAGGCCAATATAGTAAGAGCTCCCCCATAGTGTATGCATTCCTCATGATATGAGTGAAACCAAGTGCATATCTCCAACTATGAATAGATGGAGGGAGATCAAACTATATTGAGGATCCAAAGATTTACAAGAAAAGTCAAATTGAAGGATACTTTCACAAAGAAGCAACCAACCGAAGGATCCGAAAAACCGATTGACCAAAATCAATATTTTGATGAGATCAACCAAGTGTTCTAGAAAATCAAGAGGGAACTCCCCAAGGTACATGCACAATGTTAGATTTGAATTACTATATAGTGTGCACAACATGGAATCATCACTCCATTCTAGATAATTTTGAACACAAACAAGAGCAAGAGAATAGATTGGAAATGAAGCAAAGCAACTTGCAAACAAACAAAAGTTGAGAAATGAAGATCAAAAAGTGACAAATAAAAACTTACTCAACCGAAATAGATGCATGTGACAAGGAAAAACACTTTTAGGAGACTAATAGGATGATAGAATCATCAACATAGTCTTTCAATATATAAGGCACATAGTGCATATCATGTCTTTCCCATACACACAAACCATCAAGTGATAAAACACATAGGTCCACAAGCTTATTAAGATGCAAAAGAGATACCAAAAGAAAATCAAAGCTTGTGCCTTTTAGGAACCACCAAGGAATATAGAGAAATAAAATGTGGTCACTAAAGAAAAAGAATATCAATTAAAGATGTAACTATTATCGTGTGTATATGTTTCTAAGTGGACAACAATCACAAAGATATATATCCACAAAGAAACATGCACACACAAAATAGGTACAAAGGTGAAGAACATGATATCCAAGAGAGGTTCATAAATATACCAATAAGATTTTTGCTAGAAAGCAAAGCACTAAGCTTAATTTTGTCTTAAAGGGATATATATGAACAAACAACAAACTCATCAAAGCATCACAAATATCACAAGGGAAAAGTGATAGTTGGAATGCTTTGAGAAAGGTAACACGTATCACAAAAAATATCAAATGGTTTTTGAGAATCCATCAATATTGCATATGAGAGACTTCAAGTAGAAGTTGCTAGATTAATATACTTGGGATTGGTGAATCATGAAAATGATTATAAATATCCCCTTAGTATGTAATCATCCCGGCTTACTAATGGTTGCAATAAAGATGTTTTTGATAAGACATTTGCAAGAACCAAAAGAAATGCAACAAAGGGAAATCATGCAAAGAAGCAACCTACACAAGGTTGAAAGCTAGAAATGTATGCATGAGATATATACTAGTTACCGAGACGACATTGGTGATGAAGAGGATGCGAGTTTGATAATCATCGTATCTTGACTCTTATAATACCATGGTGAGAACACCTTCCTTATGAATGGAGCAAGCAACCAATGTATCTCCATTGTACCTAAAAACAAAATTCAAGTACAAAATGGTACCCAAACTCATTGGGTCCAAAGTAGTTAGAACAACTACAATACATAGGACAAACTCCAAGTAAATATGTGCATATTAATATGAATTTGAATTTCATGCACATCTTAGCCATTTAGGATTTGATGGAGTTTATCCTATATATTGGATCACGAAAGTAAGCATGCCAAAAGATATATATAGTAAATATGCATGCACAAAACTTTCAAGAACCAAAAAAAGATACAAATTGGACAAAGAACTAATTAAACCAAGAAGCCACTCACAAGAGTGAAAAGAAAGAGAATTGTCCAAAATATATCAAGACCCAAATCAACACATGATTGAGGAAACCAACCTAGAGAGGATACCAAAAAAACATAAAAGAGTGAACAACCCCTCTACACTTTTCATGATAGCACACAAAGTACCAAGACGAAAAGTGTTTGTCTTCCAAAGAGACAAGTCATTGGGAAAACAAACAAATTTAAAGACAACAAGTGTTCAAACGCATATAGGATAGTTCTTCCAATCACAGTGCATTATTTATGATCTTGCATTTGAATACAAAATGCATACAATGGAATCATTACTCTCCATATGTATTATTCAAACACTAGTCATGTTTAAATAAAATTAATTAGATGCAATACCAATTTAAAGAACGGTGATCTACTCAATGTAGGATAGCTTCCCCAAGAATGGTGCAACCCAAAGAAGTATGACTTTGAACATAAGTGCACAAGTATGGGATCATTGCTTTTCCTAACACAAGAAAGCATAAAACAAATTTTGAGTAGAACAAGGAAGACACAAAGGAGTTTGAACCAAACAAAATCCTTGGCAAGAAACAAGGCAATATTAGAGCAAAGGCCAAAGTAAATATGATCAATAAATTTACCACATATTATTATAACTTGTCAAAGACAAGAGATGTATGGAGATATTTCTCGGCGGTAGATTTGTTCACAATCATATTCACAAAACATAAGCATGTGGTAAAACATAGGAATAAAAAACATGCTTAGATAGAGATTCTTGAAGGCTTCAATTAAAAACCGAAAAGCAAGGCAACAAGAAACTCTCTAACAAACAAGATACCAAAGAAGAGTGACACAAAATATTTTAAGCAAATATGGAACTTGTTTGAGCAACATGCCACTTAGGAACAATATAACTAACAATATCAACTCTAGGTGGCAATACCTCAAATGTTCACATTTTCTAGGCTTGTAATATTCACATAGCTTATTACTCCCCCATAATGTGATAATCAATTTTTTTAACAAGAGGCAAAGAAAATAAATCCAACTAGAGAAAGTTAATGGACATTAGAATTGAATTTCTCATGAGAATGACATACCACATAGAGACTAGATAATATTGATAAATCAACACTAAGTGGTATTCCTCATGTACACACATTTTAGGATAGTAAAGTGCAAAGCATATTACTCCCCCAAAATGGGATAGTCCATTAATCTCCCAAAGAGCCAACTAAGATAAGAAACAATAGCAATGAAGGCTCAACAGAAAGAACACAAGTACATGGAGTGCAAACCAACAAACATAACTAGATTACTCAAGATAGGTAAGTAGGAAGCACTACATATACAAACACATGCTAGAAACAAAACTAACATATGCAAGGGAGCAAGCAACTTTCAATGTATATAGATTTAAATACAAGTTACCGCTTGGAGGAACATTGGGTAAGAGATATATATAATCCAAGTGACTTGGCATGAGGAAATATAATTGATGAAGATCCCTTAATTCTTCATGAAATAGCCAAGTCTCCAATGCCCTCCAACACCACCTATTGATCAAGTTTGAGCTTGTTGGTCCCCAACAAAGTTGGGTCCTAAGAGGTTAGTCACAATAGGTTTGGCAACCCAAATGGTTCTTTTCTTGACACCACTTGGAGTACCAACATATTTGGCAAACACATTGCCCACATTATCCTTCCGAATGGAATAAACATTATCAACAAGGATAGGGTTGGATAATGTACCATTAGTGCATGAAGAAGCAAAGTGTCCCTTCTTGCGACAAAGGTAGCAACATCGACTCTTTTCTTTCTTCTCAATAGGCTTCTCAACAAGAGGAGCATTGGCTTGAGTCTTCTTAGGAGGTGGCCGTTGTTCAACTCGTGGTTGAGCATGAGATTGAACAAGAGGACGCTTCCCTAGTTGCTTCTCACTAAGAGGCTTCTTCTTCAAAGGGCAAGATCTAACATGGTGCCCTTCAATCTTGCACTTGAAGCAAATAATCTTGGCCGGATCTTTTTCTTGTTCTTGGCCCTTCTTCTTGTCAATAATGGACTTGTTCTTGAGATTGGAGTTGAATCCAAGTCCACTCTTGTCATTGGGAAGTCTTCGCACTCTCAACATCTTGTCAAGTGTGGAACTCCCTTCATGACACTTTTCCAAGTCTTTCTTCAAAGAAGTGACTTGGGCCTTGAGCTCTTTATTTTCCTCTACATGGTTAGAAACAACACAAGAGCTAGAGGAAGTAGATGCTTCATTGTTAGAGCAACAAGGCAAGGAAAGCAACTCATCACAAGATGTAGAAACATTATGAGAGGAGGAGTTACTAGTACTAGAACAAGGCAATATAGCATTAATAGAAGAGATTGTTCTAGTACCCACATGAGGCTCACAAGATGTCACCTTTGTAGTGATAGCCTCAAGAGCTAATTTTAGCTTGGTATGGGATGCTAGAAGATCCTCATGAGAGCTAGATAGCTTTTCATGACTTTCTTCCAATTTCCCACACTTGCTAGTCATTAACTCAAGTTGAGCCCTTAGCTCAACATTCTCCTTCAAAATAGATGCTTCACAAGATGTGGAGTTAGTAGCACAAGCATCATTAGAAATAGAAGAAGATAACTTGGCAAGCTCATTGTTTAACCTAGAGTTTTCCTCAATTAGATTAGCATTGCCAACAACAAATTCAACCTTTTCATTTTTAAGCACTTTATATTTAGCATTGGTATGGTCACGTGCTTTAGTGAGATAGGTTATTTGTTCATTATAGAGCTCCTCGATAGATTCAAGTTTCTCCTCAAGAGTAACTCGGAGCTCATACTCTTCCTCAAGAGACATAGTGAGGGATGCCTTTTCATCGGCATCACTTCTTTCAATCTCACCTTTAGTTTCAATGATTTTAGCGCTATAAATAGCAAAAGCCAATATTTCACTAAAAGGAGTGATAGCTTTACTACCTTTAGGGAGATCTAGAAGAACCAACTCACCCTTCTCCATTAAAGAGACTTCGTCCTCAAACTCTCCATAAAATATATCCTCATCCTCATCATCACAAGATGTAGTGGGTTCCAAAGGTGGAGATACCTTTGAATCCCTAGCCATAAGGCACATATGAGAAATGGATGGCGATGATGAAGATATACTAGAAGCGCCATTAAGGTCCATGTCTTGTTCCACCAAAAAGTGGGATTCCTCTACATTGTTAGCCACACAAGTACTAGAGGAAATGGAAGCATTGTTTTCATGAAAACAAGACATAGGAAGCATATCATCATGAGATTTAGTTGAACAACTATTACATGATATGCAAGGACTATCAACACTAGCATGTATGGAATTTTGAGTGCTAGAAGATATTAAGTCCAAAGATAGATCATTGCAATGGGATAGAGATGAAGTATAGTCAATAGCAAATTCACTATCCACAATGCAATTTCTATCACCACTCACCATATCATTAACTTGTGACAAATCACATGTTGGTGGAGTGGAGAAAGATGTGAACTCATCACGGCCGGAAGTGGATGGAGAACAATCATCCTCAATAATATTGGACACATCATATATATCTTGAAGTTTTGTCCATAGCTCATGAGCGTTCCGAAAAGGCTTAATTGATTCAATAACTACATCGCTCAAAATGCACAAGAGACATTAGATACAAGAGTATCGAGATAAGAGTTTTCCTCATTCTCTAAAGATAAATCTTGAGAATCCTTTGGAGGAGGAAAATCCATATCTACAATTCTCTTAACATACTTTGGACCCATGTCCGTAAGAAAATTAAGAATGCGAATTTTCCAAACATCATAATTTCTACCATAGAATATAAAAGCGGGATCATGTTATATTTCTCTAAACGACATCGTACTCTCTAGTATGTAAAGCCTAATAAAGAGAGACGAGGCTCTGATACCAATTGAACGGACAACGACGTCGCCTAGAGGGGGGGGGGGGTGAATAGGCGATTAAAACTTTTCCGGTTAAGGCTTGCTAAATGCGGAAATAAACTAGGTGTTTAAATTAACAAGCATACAACCTAAATATTCTATGGTCAACTAGATGAACCAACAAGTTATGCTAAGCAAGACAAGTAATAAGGTGATAGCAAGATATATAACTTCAAGCTCGAAGGCTATCACAATGTAAATTGCATAAGTAAAAAGCTCGGGTATAGAAATAACCGAGGCACACGGAGACGATGATGTATTCCCGAGTTCCTCCCACAAAGGAGAGTACGTCTCGTTGGAGGGGTGTGAGCTCGCCACGAAGGCCTACTCAACGCCACAAAGGCCTCACCCTATTCTCCGATGAACCCCGCCACAAAGGCCTAGTTCACCTTCCACTATTGGCAACCTTCAAACCCGAGGCACGCATCCACAACTCAATTGGAGGCTCTCAGTGTCACCACAATCTTGGGGCACACATCCACAACTCAATTGGAGGCTCCCAAGAACACCACAAGTCGTCTAGGGTCCAAGACCCAAGAGTAACAAGCTCACAAACTTTCACTTCCACGAATCCTCGTGGAGAGAGCAAACCGATGCAACCGATGCAAATGGCAAGAGCACAAGTGCTCAAATCCTTCACTCTCCAATTCCAACAAAGCAAAAAATGCTTATGGGGGAATAAGAGAGGAAGAACAAAGGAGGAGAAACACCAAGAACTCCAAGATCAAGATCTACTAGGTTTCCCTCACTAAGAAGGAAGATGGATTGGTGGAAATGTAGATCTAGATCTCCTCTCTCTTTTCCCTCAAAGATATGCAAGAATCATGGGAGGAATTGAGAGAGGGGCAAGCTTTCCAAGGTCAACAATGGAGGAGAGAGAGGGGAAAAATTCGTGCTTTTAAGACCTAGCTCTTTGGGGAAGAAAGGGGGCCTATTTATAGGTCCCCAAGAAAAAGAGCCGTTGCAGGAAAACTTACACCGGAGACTCCGGTAAGTCTCCGGTCTGAAGATTTTCACACCGGAGACTCCGGTGTATCTCCGGTCTGAAAATTTTCGCAGACCACCGGACCGGAGACTCCGGTCTTGACTTGTCGTCTGAGCCCAGACGGTGTCTGTGGTCGAGCGGGACCAACAACCACTAGCCATACCGGAGACTCCGGACACTCTCCGGACCCTAAATAGCGAATGACACCAAGGGAGCAACCCCTGGGGAAGAATTTGGTCCGGAGACTCCGGAATGCACACCGGAGACTCCGGACTACCGAAGATTCCGGCCCTAAGTCCGGAGACTCCGGACTGACCCAAAACAGCAGAAACACCAATACTAAAACACTCATAACTTTTTCGTCCGGACTCCGTTTTCGATGATCTTTGGCTCGTTGAGTTCGCAATAAAAAACTCTACAAGATCATGCAGAGAAACATCACTGTCCAACAATGGAAACTAAAACCAAATGTAGAAAGGTTTAACCTCTCTAAAAGGAACAACCGGTAAAACCTCCATCACCGAGATGGACATAACTTTTGCGGATGAACTTCGAAAGAGGTGAATCCAATTGGGTTGGAAAGATAATAGCAAGGAGTATCCAAATAAAAATGAATGGAGAAGTTACCACACATGGAAGGTGTGGAAACATTCTCAAAGCTGAACCGGATATTTTCACCACCGAAAACGCAACTAGTTTTTCTTACCAAAACCGTTTTCGATAAACCTTGGCTTGTCATGAAGATCACGACAAACACTAAAACCCCAAGGAGATAAAAGACAAATAAGAACCAAGAAAGATGATATGCCAAGTATGCAAAGGTTTGAGCTCTCCATAACGATTCGATCAAGTTACTCACTTGAGAGCCCCTCTTGATAGTACGACTATCTATCCTATAACCCGGTCTCCCAAAGACACGAGACCGGTAAAATAGAAAACCTATCAAGATTATACCTTTGCCTTGAGCATTCCACTTGAGCTAGATGATGACGATCTTGACTCTCTCAAGTAGGATCTTCTTTCTTGATTGCGCTTGCTAGCACAAACTCCGCTTGATGAAGACTTGCAAGTTGCTCCCCCATACACCATTATGGGAGAGACCTTTCGGCAAATCTTCACAAGACCACAATCTCCAAATGGGTGGCAAGCATCAAGCATAGGATATTTTCTAGATGTTTCACTTGAGCTTCCACGTCAAGCTAGATGACAAACACCGCTTGACGAGGACATAGACCATGGGCAATAAGAAATCTTCCTTTTGGTTCATGCCCATGGAAAGATACCTAACCACACATAGAGATGCGACACACACATATCATGGGTTAGTTCACAAAGCTATATTGACAATTGCTTACCATACCATGAGATACACAATCCCACTTGGTACAACTTGTAGCTTTGTGTGTTGATCGCGAGCTTGATCAACCTTGTATCTTTGCTTCTCACTTCTAAACATGATGTCTTGAAGATGATAATGAAAGATCACCTAATCCTTTTCTTCAAGACACACTAGCAATAAGCTCAACTCAAACCAAGACCATTCTTCATATAAATCCATGACTATAACAATGGCCATCAAGGAAGCTAATAGAGTTCAACACATGAACTCCATTATTTCCTATGGACAAGATCTACAAGGATAACTCAATGCAACCATTAGTCCATAAGGATTGTCATTAATTACCAAAACCACATATGGGGGAACCATGCGCTTTCAATGAGGCACACTCCACAACTTGGAGGGTCCTCACCAAATCTCGGAAGCCTCCAAAACTCCGAGCAACAAGATCCACGAGATCCCAAAGCTTCAGGGACACCAACAAGGCTTCAAGCTCCAATTAACTAAGAGCAACAAGGTTCTCGTTTCCAATGAACCAAGAACTTCAAGATCCCTGAGGGATTAGTGGGCTGGTGACGAATTGGTTTGGTGGAGATGTAGATCTAGTGGCTCTCCTCCAAATCCCAAAAGATCAAGATCTTTGGTTGGCTATTTGGGGAGATCTATGAGTTTTGAGGTGGTCACAAATGATGAAAAGAGAAGCTTCAAGTGACACCTTCTAAAGGTAGAAGAAGACCCCATTTTATATTGGGGGAGAAAAACAGTCGTTAGGGGTGTTTTCCGCTCGTGCAGGATGCCCGGCCTGCACCCCGAGCAGCCCGACCTGGATGCAGAGAGCCAGGCTTGGAGCCCGGCCTGAGCCGGCTAGACAGACAACCAACCAGGAAGCAGGGAGCCTAGCCTAGAGCCCTTCCTGGGCCGGCAGCCCTGCGCCAAGGACGGCCACCCACCCGAGCCTCCCGGCATCCTGCCCGGCCAGGCCGGCTGCTAGGTCAGCCATGTAGTTTCTCCTTTTTCTCCTCTTCTTCCTTTTTCTTCTTCTTTATTTGATCCTTCTATCCAACAAACATTTTTTTGACTTGTTTTTCTTTCTCCATTTTTGTGTCCTTATTCATTTGCATCTTAAGGTTTGTTTCCTAAAACACTTGAGCAAAATGGTTAAAACTTGTGAGTGTTGTGATCAAACATCAAAATAGGATTAAGGGATGAATATCCTTTAAATCTCCCCCTTTTTGATGTTTGATGACAACACAAGGATTTGCATAAAAGATATTTGATTGAAGCAATTGCAAAGAAATAGGAATTTAGGAGATCTCCCCCTATTTGTGTGCCCATAATTATAAATTTGATTGGCATACAAAGGGCACAATTAATTGGGGTCCCTAGCTCCCCCTAGATTTTATAGGCCAAGATTATTTCTAGAGCTAGATAATTTTTCAAGATAACTATAAGATAATGAAGTAGAAATTTTAGCTCTATAGATTTACATACTAGATCCATTGGCATTTTATTATGATAATAAGGTAAGACATGTATCTACATCAATCATTATGTAATCAAGGATAGAATTTCATCTCACCATACTTTTCATCATAAGATGGATAATCCGAGAATAACATAGTCTTCACCATAATATAGATAATCTGAGAATAACATAGTATTCTCCATAGGATGGATACTCTGAGAATAACATAGTATTACAATAGTAACTAGGATTCACAACCATAAACCAAATAGAGAGTTCAACTAATCAACAAAGCAAATTCGATGATAAAAGGAAAATGGATGCATGTTATGCAAAGGCCCCAAAATGCAAGATCCCCGGTAATCCTAATAGACCTCTCTCCTCCGTGGTATCAAGACACCACAAAGGGAGAAAGCGATGATATGTGCACAAGAAATCACGCCAAGTAGTCCTCATCCTCCTCATCATCTGGATCATCCGCACCACCATCATCATCGTCATGGGGTGGGGGAACCTGACTAGAGCTTGCCTACGTGAGATTGGCGAGCCAAACCTGTCCAAGTTAAGAGGCATCATCTCAAAGCCAGTAAGTATTCTGGGACTTCCACTTATGCTCATCAAGTTTGTCAGAACTAACTGGACCCGGTGGGAGCTGAAGTTGTTCCATGATCTACCTCTGGTGATGGCGGTATGCTTTGCCCTATTAATATTCCTTGAAGTCCTTGTCTTGCTTATCAACAAAGAAACAGTTCATCTTTTGGAGAGCTCTCTTGATGCTGAATTTCTGCTTGTTCTTGGGAATATGAACTGGGGAAGCATCAGGGGTGTCATCCTGAGGTGAGCCGGGCTCCTCCACACAAGGAGCCGGGCGAGCTCGCTTGGAGCGAGAAGGAGATGCTGCTTCCTGTGAGGCGGTGAGAAGGGGTATCATGGTAGGAACAACCATTTGATAGTTGTTGACGAGTTGTGCAGAAATCTTTGTGTTAATGGGCCGCTGAAGGTAAGAGCCATAGATAGGGACCTTGTTATCAAGAACGGTAAGCTTCATCTCATTCCACATGTAATCCAACACATCAAGCTTCTTGTTATCGTGTTTAGATTTAACAATGTGATGGAGAAGATTGATCATCCACCTGTGAACATTTTCCTTCTCCCCATACTTCACACTTATTGTGTTCCAGACAATAGTGTGAATGACATACCAAAAATCTGTGAAGAACTTGGCTTTAGGAATGTGCATTGAGCCAACACCGGGAGGGTAGCATATTTTGATACCAGGGTTGGCCTTCAGTATCAGCCTCTCATCACCACGGATCTGAACATGCGAGAAATGAGTGAAGATTGACTCCTCTATACCAAAAAGAGCACCAAACTTGGCAAGGGTGAAATATCTAAGTAGGAGATTGCTAAGAGAAGACAAAGATGAGAAAATAGAGGTAGAAACCAAAGCAATACCCGAGTTAGAGGCCATCTTGCTAGAGCACCAACAATTGAGGTTTTGCTTTTGCTTTTGCTTTCAGTTTTTTTTACTTTCATAATAAGCTTGGTTGGACCCCATCATTTGTTTTAGGAGAGTGACACGTTCCGCTTTTTCTTGAGAATACGTTGTATTCTTAGTCTCTGTTTGACTGCTGCATTTATTCAGCTCCTATTTTGCATGCAACTCTTATTAGGGTTGTTGGTTTTAGTATTATTATTTGAGTACTCTCATGTTTGCTTGATGTATCATAAAGATTATTTTTGTTAAAGCATGTTTAGTATGGTGCTTGTTGGGAGAAAGAAAACAGCTGCTTGCAGTAGGATTTATAACAGTACTAGTAGAAGCTTGTATAGACTGTGACTAGGACTTTTTCATGCCATGCTAAATGTTATTTTAGTTTTCAAGCCTTGTGGTTATTGAGTAGCATGATTATCCTCAAATAGATGAGAGTGTTTAATATGTATTGAAAGATTCATGAGTTGTTCGTGTCATAGTAAAGCATCAATATATGGTATTCTCTTTCGAATGTTTTATTTGGTTGACTTGGCGCATGCTCACACCATGTTTATGACTACAAACCAGTAACGAATAGCCTCCATGACCACTTAGTTTTTGAACTTGTGATAATGCTTATGTTTTAATTAATGATGCTTATGTCGCTATGCATGATTATGCTCTTATGCTCTCTTGATTTGTCGCTCCCAGTCTTTTGCTAGCCTCCACCTGTACTGAGTATGAGCTCTACTCGTGCATCCAAACTCCCTTAAACCAAAGTTTTTCCCATTGTGTCCACCATACCTACCTACATGTGGTATTTAACTTCCATTCCAAAGTAAATTGCTCATGTGTTACCTTTAAAACCTTCAAAATTACTCCTGCTTTATGTTCCTGTTCTTGCTCATGAGGACGTAAATAGAGAATCCTTATCTCACTTGTTGATTGGATTTCACACCCTAGACTAGTGGCTTCATCCGCTTATCCAAATGATAGAAGAGATGGCAGCGGGGTGCTCAGCCCCAAATTAATGCATACAAATTCTCTTCACTATTTTTTCCCCTGATTTATCAGTCAAAGCATAATTGTGTAAACAAAAGAGAAAGAGGGATGACCTTCTATACCAGTTGCGTCCCTCACCATGGGAGCCGCTCTTGTGAATCTAGTTGACTTGTGATGTACTGTATTTTCTGTTTACCATTCGTTGACATTAGCATACATCTCCCAAAATATAGACACTCCTCCACGGTATGTGATTGTTGGCAGGCACCCGAGGATTCGGTTAGCCATGGTTTGTGAAAGATGGATGGGAGGAGTGTCAAAACTTTTAATACCTCTATTTAATAAAATAAAATCTCTAGCACATGAGTGATCCCTGCTTCCCTCTGCGACGGGCCTTTCTTTTACTTTTATGCTGAGTCTCCATCTTCTAACTTTATGCACAGTTGAGAGAGCATTTTTTCCATTCTGAGTTCTATGTGCATTTGTCCCATAAGCATCAATAATTACTTCATGATGTGTTATTATTTGTTCTTAAATTATTTGTTCTAGTCTTCCTCATGAACTTTGAAGGTGTCCTGGCATTTATGTTTTGCCCCACTCTAAGGACTATCGAAATATCACTTTGCCATGCTTTCTCTATACCTGAAACAAACGTTTACCTTTCTTTGCATTATTATCCATGATCCTTTATTTGAGTTAATTTTCGTGATGCAAAGTAATTGCTATGCTTTATTATTAAAGTTTTATTTATCATGCCTGTGTTTAAAGTCTTATGATCTCAGTGTGATATGCTTTTACATTAGATTGATCAACTTTGTGTTAGTAGCATGTCACCTCAGAAATTATTGTTTTATCGTTTACCTACTCGAGGACGAGTAGGAACTAAGCTTGGGGATGCTTGATACGTCATAAACGTATCCCTAATTTCTGATGCACCATGATCATATTATGCCAATTACTACATGTTTTCTCCCTTCTTTATGTCATTTTTATTGATTTTCCGGACTAACCTATTAACAAGATGCCATAGAGCCAGTTCCCTGTTTTCTGCTGTTTTTTAGTTTCAGAAAAGTTTTTCTGGAAATATTCTCGGAATTGGAAAATTCGAAGCCCGGAAGTCCTATTTCCACGGAAGCATCCAGAAGACCGAAGAGGAGCCGGAGAGGGGCAGCAGGGGGCACACCGTAGGGTGGCGCGGCCCCCTGGTCGCGCCAGCTATAGGTGTGGCCCCCTGGAGCGCCACCGGCTTTGCCCTTTCGCCTATTTAAGCCCCCCGGATGGAAAACCCTAAACACCTGATCAAAATCCCCGAAAAAGTTCCGCAGCCGCCGTCACCGTCAACCCCAAATCATGGGGGTTCTGAAGCTGTTTCCGGCACCCTGCCGGAGAGGAGATCATCACCGGAGGCCTCTTCATCACCATGCCTGCCTCCGGAGTGATGTGTGAGTAGTTCATCCTTGGACTACGGGTTCGTAGCTGTAGCTAGATGGTTGTCTTCTCCTAATATGCCTCCATGTTTAGATCTCATGAACTGCCTATCATGATCAAGATTGATCTTATGTAATTCTCTGTACTGTGTTTGCTGGGATCGGATGAATATTGACCTTATGCCAAGTTGATTATAGTCTTCATTTGCATATGTTATTTGTGATCTTGCATGCTCTCCGTTGCTAGTGGTTATTCTGGCCAAGGAGTTGCTAGTGACACCAAGAGGGAGTATTTATGCTCGATAGTGGGTTCATGCCTCCTTGTTGCCTTGCTCGAGTGACAGAAATGTGAAGGGGGGATGTGTTGTTGCCATTAGGGAGAAAACAGCGGTGAGAGTGCCCGCGTGCATAATCATTGCTTACATTACACACTTTGTTTAATGCAATTATCTGTTGCTTGCAACTTAATACCTGAAGGGGTTTGGATGATAACCTGAGGGTGGATTATTAGTCATAGATGCAGATGGATGTCGGTCTATGTATCTTGTTGTAATGACCGCACTAAATAGCATAGTAATCTTCATGTCATATTGTGCACCATGGTGCTACCTCTATTTGTCAATTTCCCAGCTGTAATTTGTTCACCCAGCATGCTATCTTTTATGGAGAGACACCACTAGTGAAACTACGAACCCCGGTCCATTTTTCCACACTGTTAAACAACCCACAACAATTTCCTGCTTTCTTTACTTTCTGCAAGCATACACTGTTTTTCCACACTATACGTCTAATCTTTGTTTTCAGTAAGACCGGTGAGATTGTCAACCTCACTGTACCGTTGGGGCAAAGTATTTTGATTGTGTTGTGTGCAGGTTCCACGTTGTTGCTGACACCGGTGAAGCGCCAGCACCACCGTCAGTGGCATCAACCTTCCGAAGATTCTCTTTCTCCTACTGGATTGATAACCATGGTTCTTAACTAAGGGTAAAACTCCTACAGTTGTGCTCATCACACCTTCCTCTTGGGGTTCCCAACAACGCAGAGAAAGGATTTAACTCTGCCAGCAATCACGCATCCTCGAGCACATATCAGGAGGAGGGTTCCTCCTCAGCATACTATGGGGGCGCCACCTCATGGTCCCCTTGGTGATTGATCTCCACTTAAAACAAAAGCCTAAGCTTGGTGTGAGGTATACCGACATCACACTCATTTATATATCATGTTAGGTCGGTTCTTTGTATATCCATGTTTTCATTTCTTTCGTTTGTTTTCATTTTCTTTCGTTTCTTTCATTTCTGTTTGTTTTATTGTTTTGTTCTTGTTTTCCAAAACACGAAAATACCATAAATATTTATGTTGTTTCTCTTTGTTTGCTTCTTTAGTTTTTTTATTTGTTTTGCTTTCTTCCCTTCTTTTGGTTTAGTATTCAAAAATCCAAAAATATTTTGTTTTGTTTGCTTGCTTCTTTCTGTTCTTGTTTTAATTAAAAAACCCAAAAATATTTGTTCTTCTTCTTTGGGTTTGTAAAGTTTGCTGCAGAGTTAAACAGTCGTCCGTGACTCCATTGGAGCTTGGTTTTCATTATATATTATTCGAGCCACAAGTGAAGAGCAATAATGACGATCTATTACAATTCAAGTTGTGGTGAGAGGCTAGTATGAACTCTATTGGTTTTCATTTTTGTACATATACCCATCCATGTGAGAATGCTTAGTTTGTTCATATAAGATATATGTGATTTAATGGCTGTTTAATAGTTCGTGCTCTACCATGTTTTGTTCCAATTTATTAATAGTAAATGACATGTCGTATAAATATTTGTTCGCATTGTTCTATTCGTAGAAGAGTATGACATTGTGGTAGCCTCCTCTCACTGTTTCATTTGAATCAACTTGGCACATGCTCACGCATGCTAAGACTGAAAACAAAAAGCCATTAAGCCTCGATGATTTATTTTGCCTCAGAGTTCTAGTATCAATTTTATGCCTCAGTTAATATTGTTTTGTCGCAAGCCTTATTATGATAGTTGTTGCTCTCTTGATTGTCGCTCCCTGTCTATTGCTAGCCTTCACCTGTACTGAGTATGAGCTCTACTCGTGCATCCAACTCCCCAACTCCAAAGTTTGCCAAATGTGTCCATCATACCTACCTATATGTGGTACTTAACCGCCACTCCAAGTAAATTGCTCATGTGCTACCTTTAAAATCTTCTAAAAATTATTCCTATTTTGTGCCCTTGTTTTAGCTCATGAGGACGTAAATAGAGAATCTTTATCTCACTTGTTGATTGGATTTCACACCCTGGACTAGTGGCTTCATCCGCTTATCCAATTGATAGAAGAGCTGGCAGCGGGGTGCCCAGCCCCAAAGTAATACACACAAAATCTCTTCACTATTTTTTCCCCTGATTTATCAGTCAAAGCATAATTGTGTAGACAAAAGAGAAAGAGGGATGACCTTCTACACCAGTTGCGTCCTTCAAATGGGAACCGCTCTTGTGAAATCTAGTTGGCTTGTGATGTACTGTATTTTCTGTTTACCATTCGTTGACATAAGCATACACCTCTCTTAAAAATATTTTAAATACCTCTGTTTAATAAAATAAAAGCTCTAACACATGAGTGATCCATGCTTCCCTCTGCGAAGGGCCTTTCTTTTACTTTTATGTTGAGTCTTCACATTCTCACTTTATGCACCTTCTTGAGAGCAATGGTTGTTATTCTTAGTGTAATGTGCTTGTCCCAGAATACGGTTAATTGTAGTATAACTTTGATACTTGTATCTTTGATATCTTTACTTCTAGTCTTCCCTTTAACTTCGGAGGTGCCCTGGCATTTATGTTTTGCCCCACACTTAAGGTCAAGCGAGATACCACTTTATCAGATCCTATCATGAATATTACAATCTTGCAAATAGTTATGCTTCATGTTGTTTATTATTAATATGTTTTTATCTCTTCATGGTTTGCATAGCTATTAAGTGAAAGTATCTTGCATGTATATTATCATGAGCATAATTAAGTATTTGATCATATAGTGAGTATATTTACATCATATGAAACAAATGTGTTCGTAAAAGTCTTTTATCGCATTCAGTTGTCACTGAATTGCTTGAGGACAAGCAATAAGCTAAGCTTGGGGGGAGTTGATACGTTGAAAATGTATCTCCTTTTCCGAACAATTTTCTTATTGTTTTCCTCTAAAATTGTGTGTTTTGAATGCAACTAACACGGACTAACGCTGTTTTCATCAAAATTACCTTGGTGTCTCGTTTTTATGCAGAAAAATCAACTTTCGGGAAATTGCCCAGAAAAGACCCCATTGGTCTTAAAACACCAGATGACCCCGGGAGCCAGAAGGGGGCCAGGAGAGGGGCCAGAGGGGGGACACACCACCCCCTGGCACCCCCTAGGCCACGCCACCTGGTGGTGTGGGCCACCCAGAGACCCCCTCGGGCTCCCCTTTCGACTACATATTGCCTTCAACCCTAAAACCCGAGGGGGTTCGTCATATTCCACAGAAACACAACAGAGCGCCGCCACCACCCCGAACCTTGATTCGGGGATCAGAAGTTCCTATTCTGGCGCCCTGCCGGGACGGGGAATTGGAGGAGATCATCTCCATCGTCATCACCAATGCCTCTCCATAGACCATCCATGTTTCCCCCATCCATGTGTGAGTAGTTCCCCGCTGTAGCGTGAAGGGGATGGTAGGGATTGGATGAGATTGTTCATGTAATAATGTCGTGATTGTTAGGGCATAGTGCCTAGTATCCTCTATTGGTGCTATTGACATTGTTGCAACTTTTTATGCTTAATGCTTGTAACTTTGGGACCGAGTGCCATGATCTGAGATCTGAACATGTTATTGAATCATGATGATAATTATTGTTTCTTGATCATACCTGCAAGTTGTTTACACATATCGTTGTCCGGAACCCGAGGCCCCGAAGTGACAGAAATTGAGACAACCGGAGGGGATGGTTGTGATGCGAGGATCACATGTGTTCACGGAGTGTTAATGCTTTGCTCCAGTGTTCTATTAAAAGGAACACCTTAATTACTAGTAGTTCCCTTGAGGCCCCGCTGAAAACGGGTCGGTAGGACAAAAGATGTTATGCAAGTTCTCATTGCGAGCACGTACGACTATTTACGGAACACGTGCCTATGGTTACTTAGTGCTTGGATGCTTTATCTAATTTATATGCAATGCCCATATCTTGATTATTATATTAACTATCTTATCCATGCAACGCCCGTCCATCTATCCCTATGCCTACATTATTTTAATCCCGTTGTTTACTTCAAACACTAATGCTGATGTTTTCATTCTACTGCTGCTATTATTTCACTACTGCTGCTACTATAAAACTGTTACTACTTATAAACCACTACGGACAAGTCCACTTTCAGGTGCAGGTGAATTGACAACTCGCTTGTGAAGGCTCACAAATATTCCTTGGCTCCCCTTGTGTCGAATCAATAAATTTGGGTTTTACTTCCCTCGAAGACTGTTGCGATCCCCTATACTTGTGGGTCATCAATGTTCACAACATAAAAGCATATGGAAAATGATAGGAGTTAACTACCATGCTTACATAGAGATACTTGGTGGCTTCAACTAGTCAAATCATCATGCAAAGCAATGATTAATATATCTTGAAGCAATCAGTTTCTCAAATAATACATACTAGTGCACATTTGAGGAAACTGCACCAAGAAACTCTCTCACAACCAAGAGACCAAAATATGTGATACAAAACTCATTTAAGAAAATATGGAACTTGTTTGAGCTAATTATGCCACATAGGAACAAGATAATTTAGAATATAAATTCTAAGTGGCATTGCCTCACATGTTCACATTTTCTAGGATTGTAATATGCACACAGCTTATTACTCCTCCGTAATGTTATAATCCATTTATTTTCAACAAGAGCCAAATAAAACCCAACAAGAGATAGTTAATGAACATGGTAGAATTTGAATTTTTCATGAGAATGCCATACCACATAGAGACTAGATAATATTGTTATGGTGTCAAAAAAAAAATCTGGTGTCAAAAAAATATTGTTATATAAATAATAAGTGGTTTTCCTCATGTACACACATTTTTAGGATTGTGAGGTGCCAAATCATATCACTCCCCCAAAATGGGATAGTCCATTAATCTCTCAAAAGAGCCAACTAAAATAAAAAAAGTTATAATAAAGGCTCAACACAAAACACACAAGTACATGGTGTGCAAACCAACAAACACATACTAGATTACTCAAGATAGGTAAGTAGTAAGCACAACATATACAATCACATGCTAGATACAAATCCAACACATGCAAGGGGCAAACAACTTTCAATGTTTATAATTTTAAATACAATTTACCTCAAGGAGACACATTGGATATGAGATAGAGAATTGATTATCCAAATGACTTGGCTTGTAGAGATATGAATGATGAAGATTCTTTAATTCTTCATGAGATAGCCAAGTCTCCAATCCCCTTCAACAAAACCTATTGATCAAGTTTTAGCTTTTTGGTACCCGGAAAAGTTGAGTCCTAATAGGTTAGTCACAATAGTCTTGGCAACCCAAATGGTTCTCGTTTTGACACCACTTTGAGTGCCAACATATTTGGCATACACATTGCCAACCTTATCTTTCCGAAGAGAGTAAACATCATAGATTATGATTGGGTTGGATAAGGTACAGTTAGTGCATGAAGAAGAAAAGTGGACCTTCTTGCGGCATGAATAACAACATTTGATTCCTCCTTTCTTCTTAGTTGATTTGTCAACTTGGGGAGAATTAGCTTGAATCTTCTTGGGAAGTGGCCTTTCTTCAACACATGGTCGTGCATGAGTTTGAACTTGAGTCCACTTCCATTGTCTTCTCACTAAGAGGCTTGTTCTTCAATGAAGATCTAACATGGCACCCTTCAACTTTATAGATGAAGCAAATAATCTTGGCCGGATTCTTAACTTGTTCTTGGCCCTTGTTCTTGTTGATCTTGTACTTCTTCTTGATATTGGACTTCTTGTTATTATTGGACTTGAATCCAAGTCCACTCTTATCATTGGGAAATCTTTGCACACTTAACATATTGTCAAGTGTGAAATTTCCTTCATGACAGTTTTCTAAGTCTTTTTTTCCAAAGAAGTGACTTGAGTCCTGAGCTCTTTTATTTCCTCTACATGGTTAGTGACAACAAAAGTACTATAGGAAGTAGATGATTCATTGTTGAAAGAGCATGGTGCCCCCATGTGTGGTTTTTGTAATTAATGACAATCACTATGGACTAATGGTTGAATTGAGTTATACTTGTAGAGTTTTTCCATAGGTAATGCTTGATGTCCATGTGTTGGATTCAATATGATCAAGTGATGACCAAGGTTCTATTCATGGGAATATCCGAAGAATGGTCATGAGACAGTTAAGAATATTGCAAGTATGTCTTGAAGAAGAATATTGTGTGAACATTCATGTTTACCTTCAATACATCATTATTATATTTAAGAGAGAAGAAAAGATACAAGGTTGATCAACGCAAAGTGCTAAGAGATGATTAAAGTTGATCAACTCACAAAGCTAGAAGATGTACCATGTGGGTTCATGGTATGGTAAGTAATTGTGCAATTATCTCTGTCAACTAACCCATGATATTTATGCATGGTATATCTATGTGGGGTTAGGTATCTTTCCACGAGCTTGCATCAAAAGGAATATTTCATATATCCCATGGTGGATCACGTCAAGTGGTGATCATCATCAAGTTGTGAAGTTCAAGTTCAAGATGAGCATCTCGATGAGATCATATTATTGAATCTTGCTACCTTTTTTTGGAGATTATCTCCAAGTGAAGATCGACTTAAGAGATCCTCTCCCATAGTGGCATATGGGGGAGCAATCTATGTGTCTTCACCGATCAAAGCAAAATCAAGAAAGATGTTCCATCTTGAGGAGTTCAAGATCTTCATCATCTAACTCAAGTGGAATGCTCAAGGAAAAGGTATGGTCTTGATAGGTTTTCTATTTTATCGGCCGCATGGCAATAGTTGGGACCGGTTATAGGATAGATAACCATAATATCAAAAGGGGCTCTCATATTAGCAACTTGATTGTATCATTCGGAGAGAGCTCAAACCTTTGCATACTTGGCATCATCTTTCTTGGTTGTTTTGTGTTTTTTCCATGTCTGGTTTTATATCTTCTCATGATCTTCATGATAATCTCAAGTTCATCAAAAACGGATTTACTATGAAAAACTTATTGCGTTTTTTATTTTGGAGGTTTTACTGGTTGCTCTTTTATAGATAGGTCAAACCTTTTGTCGTTTAGTATTATCCTCCCTTGTTCAACTATTATGTTCTTTTGCATAATATTTTAGTCTCGTTCTTACGATTTCAACGAGCCCAAGATCATCAAAAATAGAGTTCATGCGCAAAAGATATTGCGTTTTTTTAGTGTAGACACTTTTCTGGAAACTGGGAGGCCGGCCTAGGCCGGGCTGCTCTGTTAGGTGGCCGGCCTGGACGCAGAATGGCCGGCCTAGACGCAGAATGGCCGGCCTGGCCAGGTTTTCAGGTCGGGAACGCCCAGTTTTCCCCAACGGGAAGTATTTGGGGGGCGGGGGGCTTAGGGGCCTTCTTCCCCATCGCTTCCCCACTTCTCAAGCAAGTTTCCCCCCACCATTGTTGACCTTTTGGAGCTTGATTTCTCTCTATTCCTCCATGATTATTGCCTCCATTTAGAGGAAAAAGAGAGAGCAGATCTAGATCAATTATTCCACCAATCCATCTCTCCTCTTAGTGAGAAAAAGTCTTTGGATCTAGATCTTGTGGATTCATTTGTTGAGTTCTTCCTTGTTCTTCCTCTCTTCTCCCCCATAGCATTTGTTGCTTGGGTGAGATTTGAGAGTGAAGGATTTAAGAAATTCTTGTGTTCTTGCCATTGCATAGGTTCCATCAGTTTGAGCTCTTTACGAGGATTCGTTCGAGTGAAAGGTTGAGAAGCTTGTTAATCTTGAGTTCTTGGAGTGCCCTTGAGCTCAATGCCAAGAACACAACAAGTGATCAAATCCAACCAAAGAAACAAATGCTATGAGGGGAGAAGAGCGGAAGAACAAAGAAGAACTCAACAAATGAATCTCCAAGATCTAGATCCCCATGGATTCCCCTCACTAAGAGGAGAGATGGTTTGGTGGAAATGTAGATCTAGATCTCCTCTCTCTTTTCCCTTTAATTTGAGGCAAGAATCATGGAGTAATAGAGAAAAATCAAGCTCCAAAAGGTCAACAATGGTGGGGGGGAAGTTGCTTGAGAATATGCAAAACCAATGGGGAAGAATACCCCTTAAATAGGTCCCCCAAAATCTGCCCGTTGGGAAGATCTGCGGGTCTTTGTGAGTTGATCAATCTTAATAACCTCTTAACACTTTTGACTTGATCAACCTTGTATATTTTCTTCTCTCTTCATTATAATGATGTCTTGAAGGTATCGTCTTGAAGACATACTTGCAATATGCGCAACTATATCATGACCATTCTTCGGATATTCCCATGAATAGAACATTGGCCATCACTTGATCATCTTGAATCCAACACATGGACATCAAGTATTACCTATGGACAAACTCTACAAGTATAATTCAATTAATCCATTAGTCCATAGAGATTTTCATTAGTTACAAAAAGCATGGGGCACCATGCTCTTTAAAAAAACACCTAACCTCTGGCATGTGGGTCTCAAATGTCAACCGGGTATCCATTGGATATCCATGAGAAAAAACTTTATCCGTACCCACCCCATGAGCTAGAGGGTATCCTCTCCATGGAAGCCATGGGCATAACTAGCCCTCCAAACCTTTACCCATCAGGCTGGATATCCATGGATAAAAAGTCCATCCTTAGATGTGGGTAACACATTGATACGTCATAAACGTATCCTTAATTTCTGATGTTCCATGTTGTTTTCTTATTGTTTACCACATGTTTTTTATACACTTTATGTCATTTTTATCGTTTTTCCGGAATAACCTATTGACAAGATGCCATAGAGCCAGTTCCCCATTTTCTGTTGTTTTTAGTTTCAGAAAGTTGTTCTGGAAATATTCTTGAAATTGGAAAATTTGAAGCCCGAAAGTCTTAAAATCCCCGAAGGTTCCATGGAGTCCTGAAGGGACCCGGTGGGAGGCCTCAGGGTGCCCACACCACAGGGCGGCGCGCCCCCTGGCCGCGCCATGTGGTGGTGTGCCCCCCGGCCTCCACCGCCTTTGCCCTTTTTCCTATTTATACCCCCAAGGCGTAAACCCTAGATATATTCCACTTCGTCCCAAAAAACACCCGAGGCCACCGTCATCGTCATCCCGGTATCGGGAGAGTTCTGGAGCTCTCCCCGGCACTCTGCCGAGAGGGGAATTCATCACCGGAGGGGTCTACACCACCATGCCCTCCTCCGAAGTGATGCGTTAGTAGTTCATCCCTGTACTACGGGTCCATAGCAGTAGCTAGATGGTTGTTCTCTCCACTTTTTACCTTATGTTTAGATCTTGTGAGCTGCCTAACATGATCAAGATCATCTTTATGTAATGCTACATGTTCTGTTTGCTGGGATCTGATGAATTTGAATGCTATGTCTTATGATTATCAATCTATCATGTTATCTTCATGTGTATGTTATTTATGATCTTGCATACTCTCCGTTATTAGTAGATGCTCTGGCCAAGTAGATGCTAGTAGCTCCAAGAGGGAGTATTTATGCTCGATAGTGGGTTCATGCCTCCTTTGCATCTCTGCTCGAGTGACAGAAACATGACGGATGGAGGATGTGCTATTTCCATTAGGGAGAAAACAATGGTGTTTACCTAGTTTACATTGTTTATATTACACACTTTTCTTACGGGGATAATATGTTGCTTGCAACTTAATTCCCAACGTTTGTTCGGATGATATTCGGAGGGTGTATTATTAGACATAGATGAAGTTGAATGACGGTCTATGTATTTTGTTGTAATGCCCGCATGAATCACATAGTAATCTTTATGTCTTGCATATGCACTACGGTGTAGCCTTCATTTCTGTCAATTGACCAACTGTAATTTGTTCACCACACATGTTATTTATCTTTGACGGAGAGACACCACTAGTGAACTGTGGACCCCGGTCCTTTTTCCTCATACTGATAAAACACCTATTGCTTTCATACTGCTTCATACTGTTCCTACTGTTTTCCTACTGTTTTCCACACCATACGTTTAACCTCTTTGTGTTCAGCAAAACCGATGAGATTGACAACCTCACTGCTCCGTTGGGGCAAAGTGATTTGATTGTGTTGTGTAGGTTCCAGGTTGCTGCTGAACCGGTAGTGCGCCCTGCCATCTCAGCTGCTTCAACCTTCTGAAGTTACTCCTTCCTCCTACTGGTCGATTCAACCTTGGTTTCTTTCCGAGGGAAACTTGCTGCTGCACTCTTCATACCTTCCTCTTGGGGTCTCCCAACGAACGTGTGTTCACACACATCAAGCACTTTTCTAGCGTAGTTGCCAGGGTGGAAGAGAATTTCTGCAAGCGGAGTCTGTCACTTCCAATCTCTTTACATTGTTTTTGTTTTTCTTAGTTTATTTTATTTTGTCTTGTTTGCTTATCTTTATCAAAAACACAAAAAATAGTTCTTATTATAGTTGTTATTTTTGCTTTATCATGCTTTATCAATGTTTGATGTCTTTGAAACTAGATCTTATAGGCAAGGTGGGTTCACAGATGAACAACAAAAATATTATAAGGGACACCGCTTGTCACAAAAAGTAATACACTTATGGGAGAAAATTAATAAATTGCACGACTATGCTAAAAACTTCTGCTCTACTTATAATGTTACTTATTGCTTTGACAAATCTTGCTGCTGTAGGAGGTATAAACAACTCCCTTTTCAATGTGAGTATAATGACGATGTTACCATATCTTCTATTGTTAAGGGAAATTATGAATTATATCATGTGGAACAAATTGAAGAATTTATTGCTTGGAAGTGTGCATTCGAAATTGCTTATTTACTTGAAAGTATTGATGATGCACCTTATAAATACGAGATTTATGCTATACTTGAATATTTCTTTGATAATTACAAGGATTGCAATTACTACATAATGGAATATCTTAATAAATGCTCTCAACCTAAGGAAAAGACTACTGCCTTGCAGGAGCCTATGGAAGAAAAAATTGCTGAATCTGGAAGCTCATTGGATGAAAAATAGGAGGAGGGTGATGATCAAGAGGAGGAAGAATGGAGCTACCCATGTCTACCTACCAATGATAGTAACTCTTTAACTCATATATTATTTGATGAAATTGATACTTGCTATACTTGTTACCTCTATGAATGAAACTTGTCAGAATGATATTACTACTGTTATTTATGATAATCCATGCTACTTGGAAAAGTCCTATGATAATCCTCTATTTATTCCAACTAGTTATATGCATGATAATGAGGAAGTTTGTTTAGAAAATTTTATGACAATGCTCTTGATGATGGTCCTATGTTACTTGATGTTATAAGTTATAATGCTACTAAAAATAGGATTTCTATAATGTGTCCTATACCATTTATGAGTGATCAATCATCTTGTTTTGCTATTCCTAAAAGTGGGGAAAAAGATGAGCTGATTTTAAATTTTGATCCTGCTGTTTTGGAGCTTGATATGAATTGTGTGCTTTTAGACCTGACAAACATGTTTTATGTGATAATTATATTGTTGAGTTTGTTCATGATGCTACTAAAACTTATTATGAGAGAGAAAAATATTGTTGTAGGAATTTTCATGTTACTAAAACACCTCTCTTTTTGTTGAAAGTTTTGAAGTTGCTCTTGTTCTACCTTTCCATGATTTCTAGTTTGAGCTTCTTTAATTATTTCTTTACAAGATTCATATGCATAGGAAGTGGGTTAGACTTAAATTTGTTTTATAATTGATTCTTGATGCTCTATTTTTCTTAATTCATATTTCTCATGTGATCATCTTCTTCACTTGAAAATACTTGATTCCACTTTTTTGGGTCTAGCTAAAAGGCGTTAAAGAAAAGCACTTCTTGGGAGATAACCCATGGTTTTATTTTTGCTTTGTTTTTCTCTGTTTTCTTTGAGTAAAGGGGTTTTCTACTTCTGTAGAAACTCCTTTGTATCTTTCTTTTCGTGTTTTAGTAATGCCAATTAAGGTTTCCGACGAGAGTTGGAGTTGGTTTTCGGATTTCTGCGCAGGAAACAGATTTCTGCTGTCCACCGTAAAAAATCGTATAAATCATAGAAACTCAGAATGACCTGAAATTTCCTTTGTTTATTCCTCGGCTAATTCCGCAACTTTTTCGTTCTTTAAGTTTTTCGATCTGAGCAACGTAAGTGCCTCGAAAAAATTCGTGTTTACAGACTGTTCTGGTTTTGACAGATTCTGCCATTTTTCTTACATTTGATCTTTTGCGATGCCAAGTGGATTTCTTTGCTTAAAGAAACATCATTGGCTATACATAATGTTTAAAAGTATCAATAGCACTTGTTACATATATAACCAATGTATTTTTAATTGTTGCACTAACCCTCTAATGCGAATTACTGTTTGAGTGTAGTGTGAAGGACGTTTTCAAGGGTCAAGAAAAGAGGTGATATATGTGATCAAGAAGAGTGAAAGGTCAAAGCTTGGGGATGCCCCATGGTTCATCCAAGCATATTTTTATAAGAATCAAGCATATAAGCTTGGGGATGCCCAAGGCATCCCCTTCTTCATCAACTATCTATCAGGTCACTTCTCGTGAAACTATATTTTTATTCGGTCACATCATATGAAGTTTACTTGGAGCGTCTGTTTGTTTTTCTTTTGTTTTCTGTTTGTTTTCTTTTGTTTTCCTTGCTTCAATAATATAGTTGGATCCTAGAATTCTTTGTTTGTGAGAGACACACGCTCCGCTTTTTCGTTTGAATACTTGTTATGCTAGTATTCTTAGTTTTTCTTCTAGTTCTTGCAAAAATTCATGTTTAGCTCTCGTTTTCATTGCATCTCTTATTCAGAGCAGTTAGTTTTAGTAGTGTTTTGTGAGTCCTCCCATGTTTGCTTGTTGTAGCATTTAGAGAGTTTTTGTTAAAGCATGTTTTTTATGGTGCTTGTTGGGAAAAGAAACTGCTGCTTGAGCTAGAATTTTTAACGGTGCAAGTAGAAGCTTGTATAGACTGTGGCTAGACTTTTTCATATCATGCTAGATGTTATTTTAGTTTTAAAGCCTTGTGGTTATTTAGTAGCATGATTAGCCTCAAATATCTGAGAGTGTTTAATGTGCCATTGAATGAATCATGAGTTGTTCTTGTCATATTGAAGCATAAATTTGTGGTGTTCTCCTTTGAATGTTTTATTTGGTTGACTTGGCGCATGCTCACACCATGTTTATGAATATGAACCAGTAACGAATAGCCTCCATTATCATTTAGTTTTGAACTTGTGGTACCACATATTCTTTGATTAATGATGTTTATGTCGCTATGCATGATTATGGCTCGTATGCTCTCTTGATTCGTCGCTCCCAGTCTTTTGCTAGCCTCCACCTCTACTGAGTATGAGCTCTACTCGTGCATCCAACTCCCAAAAACCAAAGTTTTCCTATTGTGTCCACCATACCTACCTACATGTGTTAATTAACCGCCACTACAAAGTAAATTGCTCATGTGTTACCTTTAAAACTTTCAAAATTACTGACGGGGGGATGATAACCCGGTAGGCCATACACCAAGGAATAACCCGGCCCAAAGGACACTGCGCAGGATCCGGCTAAGGATAAGGAAACCTGTGAAGGCCCAAGTTTGTAGGCCCGGTGACCCGGGTTGTGGGTTGTTGTAAAGGAAAGTTAGGGTTTGTGTACCGTATCCGGGTAGGAACCAGGGTGCGCCTTGGGGAATAAGCCAGGGGGTACGGGTGCTTATAAACCGACCCCCCAAGTCTAGTTTTAGAGAGAGATCGAAGAACCCTAGCAACATCGTGTGATATCGAGCATCAAGTGTAATCCCAGAGTTGAGTTGTTATATTAAGATCGGAGACTCGGCGACTTTGATTGTCGGCTACCAGATCGAATTGCACCATGCTTCCCTCTGAGCTAAACCCTCTCCCAAACGCCTGTGTCGTCTTGCCCCAAGATCAGTTACCCCAGGTAACATCTGCCGTGATTATCCCACGACAGTTGGCGCCCACCGTGGGGCCTGCGTCCAAAGGTGTTTACATCACGGGAGAAGCTCGGAAGGGCATGGAGAATCTTGTCATTGGCGAAATCTACATCGACCACGAAGGAGAAAAGATGGTGGACGATTCCGGCTGGGGGCCAGAATCGGATCACCTCGAGTCCGGATCTATGGTGACGATCGGCCGGATCAACATCTTCATCGGCACGGTACGAACGACTAATTCAAAAGGACAATATCATGTGCATACTACAGGAACTTCCAGCAGGAACAAGGAGACATTAAAGCAAGCGGCAAACTCGGTTTCGTTGGCCGCGCCGGGATATCTCAGATGGGCGGAACAAGAGGTAACATGGAGTAGAAAAAACCATCCGGAGAAAGTAGAGCGTCCAGGAGTCTTGGCATTAGTGGTTGCTCCACAGGTTAATGGTTACGAATTGAAGAGGGTCCTGATGGATGGTGGAAGCAGCATCAACATCCTTTATTGGGAAACCTTCTTACGGATGAGTCTCAAAGAGTCTCAGTTACAAAAAAGTTCGACAATCTTTCATGGGATCGTGCCAGGTCACTCGGCGAGCCCCGAGGGAAGGATCACCTTGGAAGTTGCTTTTGGAGAATCGACGGATAATTATCGAGTTGAGTGGCTCACGTTCGAGGTGGTCAAATTGCGCAGTCCTTACCACGCGCTGTTTGGGAGGCCGGCTTACGCCCAATTCATGGCTAGGCCGTGCTACGTGTATTTGCAGCTGAAAATCCCGGGTCCTAAACGGACCATCACTATACATGGGAACCGGGATATAGCGGCCGAGTGCGACGAAGGAGATTCGGTTATGGCCGAGCAAGCATGCAGAAAGGAAGAACTCGAATATTACCGGTCTCAAGTAAATCCGGACGATAGAACAGCCTTGAAAAAGCCGAATACCGAGGATGAGAGAGCAAAATTCAAGGCAGCGCAAGACACCAAGAAGATAGATTTTGTCGAAGGGGATTCCACTAAGCAGTTTACCATAGGGTCTAACTTGGGAAAAGAGCAGGAGGAAGCGCTCGTGGAGTTTATTCGGTCGAATGCAGATGTGTTTGCCTGGACGCCTAGCGACATGCCGGGTATCCCTACAGAACTGGCTGAGCACAGTTTGCATGTGGATCCCAAGTCCAGGCCCGTGAAGCAAGGTTTGAGGAAAATGAATGAGGAAAGAAGGAAGGCTATAGGCGAAGAGATCGCTCGGCTATTGGCAGCCGGCTTTATCATGGAAGTATTTCACCCGGATTGGTTGGCTAACCCGGTTCTAGTGATGAAAAAGACCAATGAGTGGAGGATGTGCATTGATTTTACGAGTCTCAACAAACATTGCCCAAAGGATCCGTTCGCGCTACCAAGGATAGATCAGATTATAGACGCAGTAGCTGGAAGCGATCTGTTATGCTTCCTGGACGCATATTCCGGGTATCATCAGATTAAGCTCAAAAGGGAGGATTGGGAGAAAACATCATTCATAACACCTTTTGGGGCCTTTTGTTATAAAACTATGACGTTTGGGTTGAAGAACGCTGGCGCAACTTACCAACGGTGTATTCAAAAGTGCTTTGAGGACCAAATCGGACGTAACGTCCATGCCTATGTGGATGATGTGGTCATCAAGACCAGGAAGGCGGAGACATTTATCGAAGATCTAAAGGAGACGTTCAAAAACTTGAGGAGGTACCAGATGAAGCTTAACCCGACAAAGTGCGTGTTTGGAGTTCCAGCGGGGAAATTACTCGGCTTCATAGTTTCCGAGAGAGGAATCGAGGCAAACCCGGATAAAATCAAGGCCATCCAGAGTCTGAAAAAACCGGAAAATTTGAAGCATGTTCAAAAGCTCACGGGCTGCGTAGCAGCCTTGAGCCGATTCATATCCAGACTCGGAGAAAAAGCAATACCCTTGTACCGGCTCTTGCGGAAATCAGATAAGTTCGTGTGGGATCAAGAGGCGGACGAGGCATTTGAGGCACTAAAGAAGCAGTTATCTGAAGCACCAGTACTAGCGGCGCCGGGTCCTAAAGAGCCTATGTTACTATATGTGGCAGCTGGCCCCCGAGCCGTCAGCGCAGTAGTTGTTGTGGAATGCAAAGAGGATGGGAAAGGATACCCGGTTCAGAGGCCGGTTTATTACGTCAGCGAGGTATTATCAGAAGCAAAGCAGCGCTATCCACATTGGCAAAAGTTGGTGTTCGGGGTCTTTATGGCCAGCCGGAAGCTGAAGCCGTATTTCCAAGAACATCCCATAACAGTGGTTAGTTCAATACCAATGTCGGATATCATCAGAAACTCGGACGCGACGGGAAGAATAGCAAAATGGGCGATAGAGATGGGGGATTATCACATCAACTACGAACCCAGGTCAGCAATCAAATCTCAATCTTTAATTGATTTCGTTAACGACTGGACACATACAGGCATGACTACAACGGTTCCAAATTCCGAGTCATGGATCATGCACTTCGATGGATCAAAGCAGTACGAGGGATCAGGAGCTGGGGTGGTGCTAACATCACCCAAAGGAGACAAATTGAGTTACGTACTACAAATTCACTTCGACTGTTCCAACAACGTGGCCGAGTATGAGGCCCTATTGCATGGCTTAAAGGTAGCCAAAGAGATGAACATCAAGAGGATACGATGCTTCGGAGATTCGGACCTTGTGGTACAGCAGGTGTCAGGAACGTGGGATAGAAAGGACGCAACTATGGCAGCATACCGCAGGGAAGTTGATAGGGTTGCAGGATGTTTTTCCGGGTATGAGGTGGAGCATATAGACAGAAGAAAGAATGAGTCAGCCGACGCCCTCGCCAGACTCGGCTCGCGCAGAGAGCCGGTTCCGCCTAACGTTTTCCTGGACGAATTATGGCGACCATCAGTTAAAATCGAGTCAGAGGAGGAATTGGCAAATCAAGACCCGGATTCAGGACTCCTGGCCACTGTACGTACTATTCCCGAGTGGACAGAACCGTTTTTGGCCTACCTATCACGAGGCGAGTTACCACAACAAGAGGTATTAGCAAGGCAAATTTTGAGGAGAGCAAAGAGATATTCTATCATCAATGGGGAATTGTACAAGAGAAGTGCAGCAGGAGTCTTTTTGCGCTGCGTAGCGCCGGAAGAAGGCAGACAGATTCTCAAGGAAATCCATGAAGGCGACTGTGGACATCATGCGTCCACAAGGTCTCTTGTGGCTAAAGCTTATCGACACGGGTTTTTCTGGCTAGCGGATGCGGAACGATTGGTAGCAGCCTTGAGCCGATTCATATCCAGACTCGGAGAAAAAGCAATACCCTTGTACCGGCTCTTGCGGAAATCAGATAAGTTCGTGTGGGATCAAGAGGCGGACGAGGCATTTGAGGCACTAAAGAAGCAGTTATCTGAAGCACCAGTACTAGCGGCGCCGGGTCCTAAAGAGCCTATGTTACTATATGTGGCAGCTGGCCCCCGAGCCGTCAGCGCAGTAGTTGTTGTGGAATGCAAAGAGGATGGGAAAGGATACCCGGTTCAGAGGCCGGTTTATTACGTCAGCGAGGTATTATCAGAAGCAAAGCAGCGCTATCCACATTGGCAAAAGTTGGTGTTCGGGGTCTTTATGGCCAGCCGGAAGCTGAAGCCGTATTTCCAAGAACATCCCATAACAGTGGTTAGTTCAATACCAATGTCGGATATCATCAGAAACTCGGACGCGACGGGAAGAATAGCAAAATGGGCGATAGAGATGGGGGATTATCACATCAACTACGAACCCAGGTCAGCAATCAAATCTCAATCTTTAATTGATTTCGTTAACGACTGGACACATACAGGCATGACTACAACGGTTCCAAATTCCGAGTCATGGATCATGCACTTCGATGGATCAAAGCAGTACGAGGGATCAGGAGCTGGGGTGGTGCTAACATCACCCAAAGGAGACAAATTGAGTTACGTACTACAAATTCACTTCGACTGTTCCAACAACGTGGCCGAGTATGAGGCCCTATTGCATGGCTTAAAGGTAGCCAAAGAGATGAACATCAAGAGGATACGATGCTTCGGAGATTCGGACCTTGTGGTACAGCAGGTGTCAGGAACGTGGGATAGAAAGGACGCAACTATGGCAGCATACCGCAGGGAAGTTGATAGGGTTGCAGGATGTTTTTCCGGGTATGAGGTGGAGCATATAGACAGAAGAAAGAATGAGGCAGCCGACGCCCTCGCCAGACTCGGCTCGCGCAGAGAGCCGGTTCCGCCTAACGTTTTCCTGGACGAATTATGGCGACCATCAGTTAAAATCGAGTCAGAGGAGGAATTGGCAAATCAAGACCCGGATTCAGGACTCCTGGCCACTGTACGTACTATTCCCGAGTGGACAGAACCGTTTTTGGCCTACCTATCACGAGGCGAGTTACCACAACAAGAGGTATTAGCAAGGCAAATTTTGAGGAGAGCAAAGAGATATTCTATCATCAATGGGGAATTGTACAAGAGAAGTGCAGCAGGAGTCTTTTTGCGCTGCGTAGCGCCGGAAGAAGGCAGACAGATTCTCAAGGAAATCCATGAAGGCGACTGTGGACATCATGCGTCCACAAGGTCTCTTGTGGCTAAAGCTTATCGACACGGGTTTTTCTGGCTAGCGGATGCGGAACGATTGGTAGCAGCCTTGAGCCGATTCATATCCAGACTCGGAGAAAAAGCAATACCCTTGTACCGGCTCTTGCGGAAATCAGATAAGTTCGTGTGGGATCAAGAGGCGGACGAGGCATTTGAGGCACTAAAGAAGCAGTTATCTGAAGCACCAGTACTAGCGGCGCCGGGTCCTAAAGAGCCTATGTTACTATATGTGGCAGCTGGCCCCCGAGCCGTCAGAGCAGTAGTTGTTGTGGAATGCAAAGAGGATGGGAAAGGATACCCGGTTCAGAGGCCGGTTTATTACGTCAGCGAGGTATTATCAGAAGCAAAGCAGCGCTATCCACATTGGCAAAAGTTGGTGTTCGGGGTCTTTATGGCCAGCCGGAAGCTGAAGCCGTATTTCCAAGAACATCCCATAACAGTGGTTAGTTCAATATCAATGTCGGATATCATCAGAAACTCGGACGCGACGGGAAGAATAGCAAAATGGGCGATAGAGATGGGGGATTATCACATCAACTACGAACCCAGGTCAGCAATCAAATCTCAATCTTTAATTGATTTCGTTAACGACTGGACACATACAGGCATGACTACAACGGTTCCAAATTCCGAGTCATGGATCATGCACTTCGATGGATCAAAGCAGTACGAGGGATCAGGAGCTGGGGTGGTGCTAACATCACCCAAAGGAGACAAATTGAGTTACGTACTACAAATTCACTTCGACTGTTCCAACAACGTGGCCGAGTATGAGGCCCTATTGCATGGCTTAAAGGTAGCCAAAGAGATGAACATCAAGAGGACACGATGCTTCGGAGATTCGGACCTTGTGGTACAGCAGGTGTCAGGAACGTGGGATAGAAAGGACGCAACTATGGCAGCATACCGCAGGGAAGTTGATAGGGTTGCAGGATGTTTTTCCGGGTATGAGGTGGAGCATATAGACAGAAGAAAGAATGAGGCAGCCGACGCCCTCGCCAGACTCGGCTCGCGCAGAGAGCCGGTTCCGCCTAACGTTTTCCTGGACGAATTATGGCGACCATCAGTTAAAATCGAGTCAGAGGAGGAATTGGCAAATCAAGACCCGGATTCAGGACTCCTGGCCACTGTACGTACTATTCCCGAGTGGACAGAACCGTTTTTGGCCTACCTATCACGAGGCGAGTTACCACAACAAGAGGTATTAGCAAGGGAAATTTTGAGGAGAGCAAAGAGATATTCTATCATCAATGGGGAATTGTACAAGAGAAGTGCAGCAGGAGTCTTTTTGCGCTGCGTAGCGCCGGAAGAAGGCAGACAGATTCTCAAGGAAATCCATGAAGGCGACTGTGGACATCATGCGTCCACAAGGTCTCTTGTGGCTAAAGCTTATCGACACGGGTTTTTCTGGCTAACGGCCCTAGCGGATGCGGAACGATTGGTAGCAAGGTGTGACGGATGTCAAAGGTACGCTCGCCAAACCCATGTGCCGGCTATGGAGTTGCGGACTATCCCGTTAACTTGGCCGTTTGCTGTCTGGGGTATGGACATGGTTGGCCCCTTTCATATGTCACCATGCAAGAAGACACATCTTTTGGTGGCTATTGATAAGTTTACCAAGTGGGTTGAGGTTATGCCAGTTACTAATTGCGAAGCAGCTACAGCAGTCAAGTTCCTGAAAAGGATTATCTACCGGTTCGGGTATCCCCACAGCATAATTACCGACAATGGAACCAACATGTCCCTTGGTGAGATGGAGAAGTTCTGTGGCAACAATGGAATCCGGCTCGGTGTTGCATCGGTGGCTCATCTGCAGGCCAATGGACAAGTGGAGAGGGCAAACCAAGAATTGCTTCGCGGATTAAAACCACGATTGCGAGTTCCCTGTGTCAGGGCTGCTGGCGCATGGGTCGAAGAACTTCCTTCTGTGGTTTGGGGTATCAACACTACACCTAACAGATCCACTCAGATGACACCCTTCTTCATGGTCTATGGTGCGGAAGCAGTGTTACCGAGTGACATTATTCACGATTCACCGTGAGTATCAGCTTACGTCGAAGTAGAGAACGAAAAAACCCGGCAGGACGCCGTAGATATGTTAGAAGAGCAAAGAGAACAAGCCCTGGAAAGATCAGCCATATATCAGCAAGATCTACGGAGGTATCATAGACGGCGCGTGAAAACCCGGGTATTCCAGGAAGGAGACTTGGTTCTGCGCCTGGTACAGTCAAACGAAGGAAAACACAAATTATCACCACCATGGGAAGGACCATTTATCATAAGCCGGAATCTGCATAACGGATCATATTACTTGATAGATGCAAGGGAAGAGTCGGCTACAGTCAACGACACCGCACACACCACTTCATCTATGCAAGAAAGAGATAGACCATGGAACGTGGCTCAGCTACGTCCATATTATACTTAGTAAAGACTATATTGGCAAGTGGAATTGCACGATGTAATAGGAAGCAGGTTTTCAGACGTGCTCTTTTCCTATCCAGGGTACCTTTGGGGACTGGACGGGTTTTTAATGAGGCGGCTTGCTGACCTAGATTTTTCATATCAAGTAAAGAGATGGTTATCAAGAAAAGAGATGGTTGTTATCAGGTTATGTACTCTCAGTACGATGCGTATATCTAGGTCTTGGGGGCTGGTCGCTTGAATAGCACAGTTACAAACTCAAAGACCCGGCCATGATGCCTATGAGTTATAAGGGCCGATTACTTGCAAACGAGTACGGCTACAATCTTATAACCGGACAAAGAAGTCCAAATTTCTTGGCTATTCTTACTTAAGCTCGATGTGACTCGCATTAAAGTGGCATGATTTGTTCGCTTACGATGGCAGTTAGTCATGAAACCCGACGGGGATTGGCTGGCTACGTCTTCGTATGGATGTAACAACATGGTATCCACGCGAAAGCCGGCTTACAGTACAAGATAGTCAAAAGGGTCATCTAAACCACAAGTTATGCAGAGTACAAGGCTGAATAGCTGGAAACTCAACGACTATTAAGCATAACTTCAAAACCTATGTGAAACAACTCAGGGATCTTTGTGAAATTAGCAGTAGGCAGTTTGTTCCCTTTTCAAGATCAAGTGTCCTAGACTCGGCGATCCGGGCCCGGTGGCTTGAAATCTTGAAAAGAGAAAAAGTGGCTTACTTGTATAATTGCAAAAACCCAAATATCCGAGTCTTGGGGACTTGGGGACTTCGAAGCAAAATCTGCTTGTCAATACCCATGAAACCCGGAAATTGAGTTTTCACAAAAGGAACAATAAGTAAAACCAGATATCGAGAACAGATGAGCTTAATAATGGATAAACTTAAAAAGGCCGGAACAGGCATCGAGTATATCAAGGCCTTAGCGTGTATTACAAAGTCCTGGTGAAAAAATATCAAAGGTGCACAGGTGCACCACCCAAAATATAACTGTTTCAAAAAGTATGTTGACCGACTGGCGCTTAAGAAGAGTCATTAGAAACCATATATCACTCGGCGTTCATCTTGGCCTTACCCTTGCTATCATTGGTGGTAGCAGCAGCACCCGGATCAGCGGTGCCAGCCCCTGCAGGGGGCGGAACGACTGGTGTTGAGGTAGCAGGAGCAGAGCCGGCTTCAGCTTGCTTCTTGGCAGCCTCCGCCCTTATCGCAGCAGCTTCCTCCTTCCACCGAGCCAGCATGTCATACGGCTCAGGAAGATCCGACTTAATTACTTTACCGGCAGAATCATATGCTGGAACAAGTATATTAACGTCCAGTTCATCAGCAATTACGCTGGCCGGGTAACGGACCTCCTTCTGGACGGCCTGAAAATCCTTTACCGAAAACTTGGATCCGTCAAGCTTGAACTCTGGGAAGCCACCCATAATCCTCGCTAGCTCGAGCTTGGGGAGATAAGCTTTGGCAAGTGCAAGCCCCCGGGTCACTCCAACCCGGCAAGACGAGCGCTTCCAGTGCCGAATCCACTCGGGAACAGTGGATAAGGCGTCCAGCATCCTCTTCAGATCAACATGTCCTCTGCCCGGCCACCGCAACTCATCAAGGATCCATCTGGTTCCGGCACATAGTTGCCGGATAACGCTATTCATGGTTTTCAGCTTGGCCATGTCATCCTCTTCCGGCATGGTTTCGTCCGGGCCTGAGGAAATGGAGACATAAGTCGGGAAACTATTGCTATCTATCAAAAAGATAAACCGGAGGAGGAAACGTACCAAGTAAAGCACGATATGTGTCCGATATTTGGACGGAAAGGCTTGTTAGGTCATCTTCTGCTCGGTGAGCCCTTTTCCTATATTTTCTCATTATCAACTTATTCCTCCTAGACTCGGCCTCGGCTGCCTCACGTAAAGCTACCTCGTTTTCGATGAGCTTGGTGGCGTCCGCCAGTTTTTCCTCGGATTGAGTTACGAAAGCCTGCATGCATGCAAACAAAGGATCAGTTGGGTAGAGGAGTAAGTTATCAGTCGCTCGTATAATAAAGTCCCAAGTAAATTATGAACCAATTCACTCGGAACTTGGGGACTGGACAAAGGCATAAGCAATATTAGTCGGATTTACCTCGTGTTTGGCTATCAAAGCTCCCAAGATGTTCTCTTCATTAGACCTTAAAGTGCGAAGGGTTTCTAGCATCTGGGTAAAGGTCAGTTCTTCGGATCGAGCACCGGAAGAGCCGGCAGCTTGGTCGTTTGGTGGGGGGCTCTCCCCGCCCTTGGAGTTGAGACCCCGACAGTTTGGGTGGCCGGGTTGGGAGAACTCATCCTTGTATCTAGAACTTCGATCTCCTCGTCTACTGGTTCCGATGAGGAAGGAGATCCGGCAGCTCGGGGAAGTGGATTGTTCAGAGGGCCTTGTTCCTGGTTATTCGCTGTATCATCGCCAGTCGCGGCGTCTGCATTGTCAGTCGGTTTCTCCGCCTGATGGTTATCTGCTTCTATATTTTCCGGGTCACTGACGACGGCTTGAGCGCTAAAAGAAAGATGAGAAAAAGCGGTTATTAGTGATGATGGTGGCTTGAGTGGAAACTTGTTAAGCATAAAAGGAAATCATGTAGCGTAAACTTACCCGGCGTTCACGGTGTAATCAGGCGGTAGCTTGCCGCTGGAAGCAGATGAGGTCGCCACGGGAACTACCAACGGGACCCGGAATTGCCCGGCACGTGGATGGTTAGGAGAAGGGTGGCGTTGAGGAGAGTCAGAAGGACGAGGCGGAGGAGCGCCGCCACGAGGAACCGAGGAAATAGAGATGCCCGGGTTAAGGAGATCTTCACCCGGGGAACTCCGAGTTACTCTGCGTTTGGCTGGGGAGGAGTCCTTCAAGCACGACGAATTTGATAATTGATGGTTAAGTCGTCGCATGGTGTCAAAGGAGTAAGGTTCAGAGGATAACGAGGAAAAAGGAACCTTGGACACGGCTCCTCTGGCTTTCCTTTTGGCTCCGACTGTTGTTTCTTGGTCTGATTCAGTTGCCTCCGGGTCATCCTCGTTGGCCTCACCTTCGTCCTCCAGTCCTGCGAATCGGGTGTGTGTTAGTTGGAGAAAAGATAAACGAAAGGGAAGTAATACAAGTAAAGATATACAGATCCTGTGCAAATACCTTCACTACCATCAGCCGGCTCGTCCTCGCCTTTCGGGTCTCTGGAAGGGGGGAAGGGTTCAACTCTCCAGAAAGGGTCATCAGCCTAAGACAAAGGAATGAGGCTAAGGGTTAGAAGCTGTATCGAGTCAAGATGCGGAAGTAAGTTATGGATATCAGGTATTACCGCTGGAGCCGGGTTGTCCCGAGTAAACGGGGGTAACCCGGTGATGCCCTTTATCACCTCCAGCTTCTCCGTTAAGAAGCCCTTGATGGTCTTGTTAGTATCGCCGGCTGCAAAGCTTTTGGTGGAGTATCGGAGCGTATCTGTGGTGTGCCCCGAGTACTCGCACATCAGTTTGGTGCGAACGGAGTTGGGTTGGATCCGGAAATCAACCCATGTTTTTATTAAATTGAGCCCGAGGAGGCCTTGGGCTGAGAGAATGGCTATCTTGGTTAGCAAGGGAAGGATTGTCTCCCTGTCCGAATCTGATGCAAAGGCACTGAAAGACTCGGAGGGCTCGAGGGGAGTCTCTGAGTAACCCGGCAGCTTCTTTTCACTGTCAGGGGAGGTATCGCGGCAATAAAAGAAGGAAAGTTGCCAGTGTTTGACGTGGGAGTGTAGGTTGAGGGTTGGCATCAGAGAATTCCTGCGGCGCTGGATGGATACCCCGCCACAGGTTAGGAGCGCTCCGTCGCCGCTTTCGCGGCACGGCTTGCATTGGAATAACTCAACGAAGAGAGTTAAACTCGGCGGCATGCACAAGTACGACTCAGAGAGAACGATGAAGTGGGTGATGTTCAACATAGAGTTAGGCCCTATGTCGAACATTCGGAGTCCATAGTGATCTAAGACCTCCCTAAAGAAAGGGTGACCCGGAGGACGGAATCCCCGGGTCACGTGCTCTACGAAGCAGATTACCTCGCTTTCTGTGGGTGTGGGCCGGGTCTCGTTGCCCGGCGCCCTCCAGTGAATGTCCTTCTGAGAAGGGAGAGTTCCTAATTCGGCTAGCTCCTCCAACTTGGCTTTCGTAGTTGTGGATCGTCCCCAGTTGGCGGATATGGTTTGGGTATTTCTCGCCTGAGTCGGTTGTTTTCCTTGTCGTTTGGGAGCCATGGGATCAACCTGCAAAGCACAAGAAAAAGAGGCGTATGAAATAAGACCCGGGAGTGTTGAAGTATCCGAGTGTAAGGTGCCAAGAAAGTATGAAGCTGAGAATTATCCGGGTATCATGCTATGGAGCGGAAATTACAAAGTATCCGGGTGTTGAGTGCAACTGCGGAAATTATAGGTCACTTACGTGTGGAAAAGCATTTGGGGTCGATGGGCGGTTGCCCATGTATCTACTGCAAGTAAAGTAGCTGGAAAAAGAGGATTTTCCGGGTGTTAATGCAGAGAGCGGAAAATCGAGGAGGAATGGATCTAGATGGGAAAGTTTGCGAGCAATCCTACAGGAGTTTTGATGGTTAATATTGGTAGGGGATGAGTTGCGACTATGTAGCAAGTGGTTAAAAGAGCTGGTGGATGTCGAATCGATCTAATTTGATGTAATCAGAAGAATGGTTCACGGGTTGACCTAGATCCGATCCTGGTTGAAATTGGAAAAATTGCAAGGATAAATTAGGCAGATATAAGAGGCTTACTGAAGAGATTGAGGTTTGGAAGCGACGGTGTTGGGCGGCGTGGCTCGAATGACCCTTCACGATTCTTGGCGAGAGGAATGAAGGTGTGATGGCGGAACTTGGCGGCGGCGCGGGACGGCTTGAGGGCGAGCGCGGCTGGAAGCAATTTCGCTTTGATGGTGTGCGCGAGCCTCTGGCGGCGGTGCTGCGAGGAAGCAAGGAGCAAGGTGAGAAAGGGGAAGTTGAGGCGTGGTGACGAATTTAGGGTTACCCTCTGAGTGTTATTTATAGAGTAAGGGTGAGCTTATCCCGATGGCCAGAAGCCGGAAATCGTGGGGTGACGGTTGTTCACGTGGATTTTGCGAGATATGCGCCAAATATTGAGCAGGGCATCTGGATAAAAGAAAGAAGGAGGTTAACCCCGGGATATCAGGATTGATTATCGAGCATGGGATCCTGGCATTTTTATTATGATTTGGACCTGGAAATTTGAGCCAAAGTGTTCGGAGGAAAAACCCGGGTTATTATATGGCCACCGTGGAGTGAGGCCTGGCTGAATATCAAAACATCTTAACCCGGCCTCTATATGCCCGTATGTTTGATATCTTTGCAGGGAATAGCAAGCGCTTCAAGGAGGATCCATGAAGCCCAGGCTATTCTGGGGACTACTGACGGGGGGATGATAACCCGGTAGGCCATACACCAAGGAATAACCCGGCCCAAAGGACACTGCGCAGGATCCGGCTAAGGATAAGGAAACCTGTGAAGGCCCAAGTTTGTAGGCCCGGTGACCCGGGTTGTGGGTTGTTGTAAAGGAAAGTTAGGGTTTGTGTACCGTATCCGGGTAGGAACCAGGGTGCGCCTTGGGGAATAAGCCAGGGGGTACGGGTGCTTATAAACCGACCCCCCAAGTCTAGTTTTAGAGAGAGATCGAAGAACCCTAGCAACATCGTGTGATATCGAGCATCAAGTGTAATCCCAGAGTTGAGTTGTTATATTAAGATCGGAGACTCGGCGACTTTGATTGCCGGCTACCAGATCGAATTGCACCATGCTTCCCTCTCAGCTAAACCCTCTCCCAAACGCCTGTGTCGTCTTGCCCCAAGATCAGTTACCCCAGGTAACATCTGCCGTGATTATCCCACGACAATTACTCTTGTTTTGTGCTCCTGTTTTAGCTCATGAGGACGTAAATAGAGAATCTTTATCTCACTTGTTGATTGGACTTTCACACCCTGGACTAGTGGATTCATCATCTTATCCAATGATAGAAGAGATGGCAGCGGGGTGCCCAGCCCCAAATTAATAACACAAACTCTCTTCACTATTTCCCCCCTGATTTATCAGTCAAAACATAATTGTGTAAACAAAAGAGAAAGAGGGATGACCTTCTACCTAGATGCGTCCTTCTATGGGATCCTCTCTTGTGAAGTCCAGTTGGCTTGTGACGTACTGTATTTTCTGTTTACCATTTATTGACATAAGCATACACATCTCTTAAAATATAGACACTCCTCCACGGTATGTGATTGTAGGCAGGCACCCGAGGATTCGGTTAGCCATGGTTTGTGAAAGATGGTTGGGAGGAGTGTCAAGTTTTTATACCTCTGTTTAATGAAATAAAATCTCTAGCACATGAGTGATCCATGCTTCTCCGCGAAGGGCCTTTCTTTTAATTTTATGTTGAGTCTCCATCTTCTAACTTTATGCACGGTTGAGAGAGCATAGTTGCCATTCTGATTTTTATGTGCATTTGTCCCAGAAACATTATTAATTGATTCATGATATGTTATTGCTTGTTCTCCAATTATTTGTTCTAGTCTTCCTCATGAACTTTGAAGTGTTCTGGCATTTATGTTTTGCCCCACTCTTAAGGACTTGCGAAATATCACTTTGACATGTTTTCTCTATACTTGAAACAAACGTATATCTTTTGTTGCATTGTTATTTATGATCTTTTATTTGAGTTACTTCTCATGATGCAAGGTGATTGCTATGCTTTATTATTAAAGTTCTATTTATCATGCTTGTGTTAAAGTTCTATGATATCAGCTTACTTATGATTTTACATTATTGATGATCAAGTTTATGTTGCTAGCATGTCACCTCAGAAATTATGTGTTTTTATCATTTGACTACTCGAGGACAACTAGGAACTAAGCTGGGGGATGTTGATACGTCATAAACTTATCCTTAATTTCTGATGTTACATGTTGTTTTCTTATTGTTTCCCACATGTTTTCTATACACTTTATGTCATTTTTATCGATTTTCCGGACTAACCTATTGACAAGATGTCACAGAGCCAGTTCCCTGTTTTCTGTTGTTTTTATTTTCAGAAAAGTTGTTCTGGAAATATTCTCGAAATTGGAAAATTCGAAGCCCAGAAGTACTAGAATTCCCGAAGGTTCCACAGAGTCCCAAAGAGACTTGGAGGGGGGCCTCAGGGGGCCCACATCACAGGGAGGTGCGCCCCCTGACCGCGCCATGGGGTGGTGTGGGCCCCCCGGCATCCACCGCCTTTGCCCTTTCGCCTATTTATACCCCACGAGGTGTAAACCCTAGATATATTCCACTTCGTCCCGAAAAACACCCCAGGCCGCCGTCATCGTCATCCCGAGATCGGGAGGGTTCTGGAGCTCTCCCCGGCACCCCGCCGGGAGGGAAATTCATCACCGGAGGGGTCTACACCACCATGCCCTCCTCCGAAGTGATGCGTGAGTAGTTCATCCCTGGACTACGGGTCCATAGCAGTAGCTACATGGTTGTTCTCTCCACTTTGTACCTCATGTTTAGATCTTGTAAGCTGCCTAACATGATCAAGTTCATCTTAATGTAATGCTACATGTTGTGTTTGTTGGGATCTGGTGAATGTTGAATGCTATGTCTTTTGATTATCAATCTATCATGCTATCTTCATGTGTATGCTATTTATGATCTTGCATGATCTCCATTATTAGTAGATGCTCTGGCCAAGTAGATGCTAGTAACTCCAAGAGGGAGTATTTATGCTCGATAGTGGGTTCATGCCTCCTTTGTATCTGTGCTCGAGTGACAGAAACGTGACAGATGGAGGATGTGTTGTTGCCATTAGGGAGAAAACAACGGTGTTTACCTAGTTTACATTGTTTATATTACACACTTTGCTTACTGAGATAATCTGTTGCTTGCAACTTAATACCCAATGTTTGTTCGGATCATATTCGGAGGATGGATTATTATACATAGATGCAGTTGGATGACGGTCTATGTAGTTTGTTGTAATGCCCGCATGAATCACATAGTAATGTTTATGTCTTGCATATGCATCGGCCTTCATTTATGTCAATTGCCCAGCTGTAATTTGCTCACCACACATGTTATTTATCTTTTACGGAGAGACACCACTAGTGAACTGTGGACCCTGGTCCTTTTTTCTCATACTGATAAAACACCTACTGCTTTCATACTGCTTCATATTATTCCTACTGGTTTCCACACCATACGTTTAACCTCTTTGTTTTCAGCAAAACCGGTGATATTGACAACCTTACTGCTTCGTTGGGGCAAAGTGACTTGATTGTGTTGTGTAGGTTCCACGTTGCTGCTGAACCGGTAATGCGCCCTACCATCTCAGCTGCTTCAACCTTCTGAAGTTACTCCTTCCTCCTACTGGTCGATTCAACATTGGTTTTTTTCTGAGAGAAATTAGTTGCTGCACTCTTCATACCTTCCTCTTGGGGTCTCCCAACGAACGTGTGTTCACACGCATCACACATCATTGCCCGGAATCAAGACCGTCTTATCCAACAACCGTGGGTGCCAGGTCAGACCTATGCGCTTAACACGGTCATGAATGGCGCAGACCACAATCCTCCATGACTCGAAACCACGCGCTAGGCCTGCGACACACCAAGTAGACTTCCCGCACTACCACGTTCACTACTAGGGCGATCGTTGTTGCCTACACGTATCTGTGTGTCCACCCCGAGCTCTCCCTTCACCGCCCGCATTCAGAGGCAGGGGCCACTGTCCCCACGATGATACCAACAATAGTGACATTGAAGGAGGGGCACCGGATGGAAAGCCTAACCAACAGTCCATTAGGCTTCAACGATTCGCCCGAACGGAAAGACATGGGGGGGGGGTTTGTTGTGGGCTCCAGGGAATTGATTGATACGACCAGGATGTATCTATAAGTTTTGTTTGTTTCATGCTACTTTTATATCATTGCTACATGTTTCTACTATGATTTGACATTATTTCATAGCATTTTACTTGACTATTACCACACTGCCAAGTGCCGGTTTCTATTTTTTTATTGTTTGTGCATTGGAGAAAAAACAAAAATAAAAGTCGTCGGAAAAATCATGAAGAATCCCAGAAATTTTAGCTTTCCTAGACGAACAAGGAGGATCAAAATTTATCGGGAGGAGAGCCACCAGGAGGGCATGTGGGTCCTACCAACGGGACATGGGACTACACCTTGGGATTGGGTGACCACCTCCTCTTCCGCCTCTCAGCAACCCCTCGCCTATAAATTCCCGTCAACTTAAAAAGTTTGGGAGACTGAATTATCTTTTGGAGTTTCGATATATAGATCGGCAGCTAGTCAGAAGAACCTTTCTGACTTGTCATGTCAACTTCGACTGTATCCACGTCGGGTAGCATGAGCGTCTGTGTTCCGGGCCATGTTTGCATTGGACTCAGCAAAACAACATATGGTACCATGATTACACTTTCCCCGCGCGCGAATTACAAATCGACGCAATGATACGAGGCCACACGGGCCAAAATTACCTTGCATGTTCCTCGACGCATGGCGGAAATCCTGCGGTTTCACACCGCTCCACAAGAATCGCGCTGCATCCCTATAAAGAGTCTTCTGCCGAAGGCCTGCTCCTCACTTCCTTCGCCATTCTCCACTTCATCTTCCTCCTCGCGACAACTCCTTGGTTCCTTGCGAAACACACACACCAAAACTCCATCACAGGCCAGCGACAACGATAGTTTCTTCCACACCAGTGGCGAACGACAACGAACGCAACGATACCACCAAAGGGGGATTTGGACCCCCTGCGTCATGACAAAGGCAGATCTAACTACGCTTGAGACGGAGGGTCATCTGTCAGCGAATAACCTATGCGCACAACACATTGCAATCCCCAAGACAGGGAGAGGTTGATACTAACATCGCACATCTTCCGTGGCCTCTCGCTTCCACCTTCATACTTTGCAAAAAGTTGGAAGTACACTGCTTTAGAAAGAGAGGGATAGCTGAACAGCTGGTTATGACTTAGAATTAAGCTAGCAAGGCCTCCCAAGTATCTCTCGCTCTCCCAAATTCCAATCTCACATGAATCGACCACTGCCATTTAATTTCATTATTTCAAGAAGTATCAACAAACAGGTGAAATAGCCAACAAAAGGTTAATTTGCACGGCTGGATGGACATGATCACTCGACGTAAAACCTACTATTATTTTTGTCCCAAAAAAAAACCCTACTAGTATCAATAGCAAACGCACAGGTTTTTGGAAGAGCCACACGATTAGGCTTTCACGTACTAGCAATATATAGAGTACATGCCTTGGCCACCAAGGAGGATCACAACAAGATCAACAACCGAATCAGCTATACAATATTCGGTTGGTAGCCTAGCAAATATTCCATACATGTATGTACGTATACAAGGCATACTTTAACATCCCCTCAGTTTGTGCGTCTGACGGAAGAACACACAAACTGGACCGAAATTCGGCAAACAGCTGCGAAGACAGGCCCTTTGTCATGATGTCAGCATACTGGTGGCGAGATGGCACATGGAGAACCCGAACCTGTCCAAGTGACACCTTTTCTCGAACAAAATGAATGTCGATCTCGATGTGCTTGGTGCGGCGGTGTTGAACCGGGTTAGAGGCCATATAGACAGAACTGACATTGTCGCAGAAGACAACCGTGGCAGCAGAAAGGGGTTGATGTAGTTCGCCAAGTAGTTGACGTATCCAGCAGCACTCGGCGACGACATGTGCAACAGCTCGGTATTCTGCCTCAGCGCTAGATCGAGATACTGTATGTTGTCGCTTAGATGACCATGAGATCAAGTTATCACCGAGATAGATGTAGTACCCAGACATGGAACGCCGTGTGTCAGGGCAGCCGGCCCAGTCAGCGTCGGAGTAGGCGGTGAGCGACACTATCGAAGAGCGGTAGAGATGCATGCTGAGGTCGAGAGTGCCCTTGACGTAGCGTAGAATCCGCTTCACCAGAGCGAGATGTGGCTCGCGAGGTGCATGCATGTAGAGGCACGCTTGCTGGACGGCGTGGGAGATGTCAGGACGCGTGAGCGTCAGGTACTGCAGTGCACCCGCATAGCTGCGGTACTCCGTGGGATCAGTAAGAAGGGAGCCGGCGGTGGAAGACAACTTGCACTTGACATCAGTGGGGGTAGCGCATGGGTTGCACTCCACCATACTTGCACGCTGTAGAAGCTCGACGGCGTACTGCTGCTGGGAGAGCACCATCCCTGCGTCCGTCCGGGTGACCGAGATGCCGAGGAAGAATGACAGGGTACCCAGGTCTGTCATCGCAAACTCGGAGTGAAGAAGCTGCGTGAAATGTCGAAGAAGCCGATCCGTCGAGGCAGTGATGACGATGTCATCCACGTAGAGGAGGAGGTACGCGAGCTTAGTGCCGCGCTTGTAGATGAAGAGCGAGACGTCCGACTTCGACGCAACGAAGCCAAGGCGATGATCATAGAGAGCAAACCGCTGGTACCATGCACACGAAGCTTTCTTCAAGCCGTAGAGCGATTTGTGAAGACGGCACACATAGTCAGGGCAGCGAGCGTCGACAAACCCAGGAGGCTGCTGGCAATAGACCTCATCGTCAAGGTTGTCGTTGAGGAAGGCATTCTTGACGTCGAGATGATGAACCGGCCATGACCGCGAGACGGCGATGCTGAGGACGACGCGGATCGTAGCCGGCTTGAAGACCGGACTGAAAGTCTCGTCGAAGTCGACTCCCAGCTATTGAGAGAAGCCGTGGACCACCCATCGAGCCTTGTACCGAGCAAGGCTGTCGTCTGAATGAAACTTGTGTTTGTAGATCCACTTCCCTGAAAAAATGTTAGCACCGAGCTGGGCGAGGAACAAGAGACCAAGTGCTGTTTTTTATGAGAGCCTCAAATTCATCGTGCATGGCCTGGCGCCAGTTTGAGTCGGCGAGGGCGCCCCGGTATGTTTCGGGAATGGGAGAGGGAATGGAGTGGGAGGCCGAGAGATTGAGACGACCGACGGGCTGGAAAAGACCGCATTTGGCACGGGTGACCATGGTGTGCGTGTTGGATGGGGACGGAGGACGGTGGACCACGACTGGGGGTGAGAGATCGCTCTCGACAGAGGAGCTGGAGACGGGCGACACAACTGCAGATGACGCGGATGTGTTAGGAGAAAAAGGGGACCCGTATAGAGGCCCAACATTAGAGGAGACCCGGGTTGAAGGCCCGGCAGAAGGAGTCGGTGCGGGAGGCGGTGACGCAGGGGATGCGGGCGTGCGGGCAGCAGGCACAACGGGCTCGCGGGCGCCATGCATGCTAGGTGACGGGTGGTGGGGCTGTGTCGCTGAAAAATCGAGGAGGAAGTCGAGCGCTGCGCTATCAGTCAGGGTTGGCGTGGAGAGGCGAGCAAAGGGAAAGATGGACTCGTCGAAGACAAAGTGACGTGAGAGGATGACTCGACGAGTGCTTAGGTCAAGGCAGTGATACCCTTTGTGATTGCTTGGGTAGCCGAGGAAGACGCATGCGACGGAGCGTGCGGCGAGCTTATGTTCGGCGGTGGCGGACTGATTAGGGTAGCACAAGCATCCGAACACACGAAGCGAGAAGTATTCCGGCTAGGTGTTGTATAGCCGTTGGTAGGGTATGGCGAAGTCTATGGATTGAGAGGGGCGTAGGTTGACTAGGTGTGTCGCAGCGGCCACGGCTTCTGCCCAAGATGACAAGGGCATGTGCGCCTGAAAAAGGAGTGTTCGAGTAACATCATTGATGGTCTGGATGGCGCGCTCAGCTTTGCCGTTTTGGGAAGATGTATATGGGCATGAGAGGCGAAGACGGATGCCGTGGGTGGTGAAGAAAGACGTGACCGTTGAGTAGATGAACTCGGTCCCGTTGTCGGCTTGCATGGCAATTAGAGGTTTAGAAAATTGTGTGCGAGCATAGGCGACAAAGGCAATGAGGTGGGTGGCTGTATCGGATTTTTGACGCAAGGGAAACGTCCATATAAAGTGCGATAAGTCATCCAGAATAATGAGATAGTACTTAAAACCAGAATTACTGAGCACCAGAGATGTCCAAAGATCACAATGTATTAATTGAAATGGTGCAACACACGTAGACATAGACCTAGCGAAGGGAGGCGCATTTGTTTGCCAAGTTGACATGCATGACAAACATGCGATGATGCTTTATTACATGAAATAAGAGACTTCTTATTGAGATGTGACATGGTGTCACATCCTGGATGACCTAAGCGACGATGCCAAAGCTCGGTAGAGGTCGAGGCTGCGAGGAGTCCATAGGCGGGGGTGGTGGTAGCCGATGGTGAAAAAGTGTAGAGGTCGCCACGACTATTGCAGCGAGCGATCACGGCCTTGGTTCGCAGATCCTTAACAGAAAAACCGAGAGGGTCAAATTCAACAGAACAATGATTATCAAGTGTAAAGCGACGAGTAGATATAAGTTTTTTGACAAGATTAGGGACAACAAGAACATTGTTAAGATTGAAAGTGTGAGCGGAAGCAGGAAGAGAGGTGTGGCCAATGTGAGAGATCGGCATGGTAGAGCCATTACCGACAGTGACACGAGAGGAAGGGATAGAGGGTTTGAGAGTGTAGAATACCGGGGTCGGAGGCCATATGCGCGGTGGCTCCCGAGTCCATGGCCCACTCGTTGCCGATGGTGGATGGTGTGGCCGCAGAGTTGAGCGCGGCCATCAGTGCAGACGTGTCCCAGCTCGAAGTAGACGTGCCAACGTAGCCGGGAATAGGCGGTGGGTTGGTGCCGAACGCCTGCCCGTGCATCGGTGCGAGGGAGGTGAAGGCCTGCGCCGGAGCAAGAGCGGCGGGCCGCGGCCCATTGCCGAGGACGCCTCGTGCAGGCGATGGAGGTGGAGAGCGCCAAGAGGGGGCCTGCATCTGCTGTGCCTGGCCCGTGTAGGGGTTGAAGCACACCCACGGGCCGACGGTAGGTGTAACATCCCAGTGTTTGGGAGGTTATAAGGATCTAAATTTAATATGTGCATTTGCAAAGCATGCATCTAAAAGTACGGGAAATTTTGGCGCAAAAGTTTAAACAAAGCAATGTGACCAAAGTTTCACTTGGCACGATGAAATAGGTCTAGTTCATCTAGTCAGGAGTACATTTGGAGTGATCTTTATAACATAGCATCTTTACAAAATCCAAATCATCTGGTTACATAAACCATAATGGGTTGTGACCAATACAAACTCTCAACAATCTTAACCACAAGTCTTTAAGTGACATGGGGCAATTCATTAGATATCTACAACCCAAAGAGGGGTGAGTACCCAAATCACATATCTGATGATCATACTTCTACCAATGAGTAATATACAATTGAGCCATCTCATCAACAGAGATGTTATGTCCCATGAAAGAACAACTCTCTAAGTTATCAATTCAATTACCCAACATCTTCTTAAATCATATAATCACTATTAAGTGAACCTCTACAAGTAAATAACAAGGGTTCAATAGAACCAATGATACAAACAAGTACTAACTCAAAACCTACAAGTGGGAAATGATATGATAATTGTATTAACATATTTATCGAATATGTACATATCTCATCAACTATAAAATAAGTATCTTAAAGAAAAAATAAATCTTCTTAAACTACTGTTAAACCTTGATCATTACATATAATAATCCCAAACCCCTATATCTGAATTATGGATGACAAAGTAATTAAGAGAAGAATATAAAGTAAAATCATGACACTAGAGAAAACAAATAACAACTATGACAAAAGTCATTAAAACCCAATAAGCTTTATATGTTCATTGTCTCAATCATTTTATACAAGTGAGAATATGGAATCTCAACACATCAATGAACCATTTGATCAACTTACTACCAAGTCATCATTCCATAAGCATTCCACACTTCTATTCAAATCTACCTTCAACAAATAAATTATCCTTGGATACAAGTAATGAATAACAACAAGTTATAACCTCTATTAGAGGAATTGGATTGAAAACTAGATAAAATCAATCATGTATGAGACAAGTATCTATCTTATGGGAAGCAAAACAAGAAGTATATGGAAGGATAATAAAAGCATGAGCTAACTCTTAATCTAGATCTTGTTATTTTATCTAGATCATTTTATCTTGTTATCTTCCAATCTTCTCTAAGTCATTTTGCAAGAGAAGCAACCACAAGAACAGAGGAACTACCACAAGAAGATCTTAAGAAGGATTCGTTGGAGGATTCTAGAAGTGCTACTTCACTCTGGTATAAGGGTATTTGGAAGCTATTATATCTTGATCTGATCTTATTAACACTCTTGAAACAGTGTGATACTCCAATGTTAGTGTTATATAGAAGTAGTTTGATAACAAGACTAGCTACCTTGTTAACAGATCACTTTTGTATACTCAAACAATTGAGTGTCTTACATAAACAAACAGAAGGTTGAATAACCTAGTACATCTCAGCCTCTTGGATATGAAAAGTAATTTGAGGGCAAGCCTTGCAAACTTGTCAACAAATTCTTCTTATATTCATAGGGAAAATTGATGTTATAAATACACCTACAATCTGTTATTTATAAAACCATGATCCATAAAAGGAATTGAAAACAAGGAGAAAATAATAAACCACATTATAACTTGAACCACTTATAAGTAAGGAAGAAACCAAGATAAGGAAGAAAACAAGCAACAAGTTGAAATCTGAGTGTTTGATGTTATATAAGAATAATTTGATTACAAGGTCAGATCAACCTTGTGAACAGAATATTCGTGTAAGCATTAAAACAACTGAGTTTCAATAATCTAGTTTTCATCATAATTGAATACACCGTAAGAAGGAAATGGTTATGGAATCAAATGAACTCATCTCATCAGGAGCTAGAAGTTACTACTGAAGTTAGTATCTGGGAACCACCACATATATCCTATCAGCTCTAGTGGTGAAATTCTTAAGTCAAGAGACCATCTGACGAAGGCATGGATCCTGGACCCTGCGGGTAAGGACACCCCATCTCAGGCCCAAGGTTAAGGCCCAAGAAGAGGAGCCCTTGGAGTATTCTAGAAGGCCCACGTGAAGCCCACCCGCACTAACTTGCGGGTTAAGTTGGAAACATGTAACCGACCCAGGGTTAGAGTTCGAGTCCTCTCCGGTAGGGTTTGAGACCTGGCCACCTATATAAGGCCAGGAGAGCCACCGGTAGAGGCAAGCAACATCGCAACACCAAAACCTTGAGTTTGAGATCATACTCTCGACTCGAGCCATCACCATCGTAACCGATCTATTCGACTAATACAGATCGACAGAGGCAGGAGTAAGGGTTTTACCTCTACGAGGGCCCCGAACCTGGGTAAATCTCGCCCCCTGTCTAGCCGACGATTCCACCAGCGCTCATGAGTTCTCCTAGTCGAAACCCGATAGGGTCACCTAAGGGATTTGTAGAGTCAGAGATTCGAAAATTGGCGCCGACCGTGGGGACGACGGGCGCTGGATCACCGGCATCTTCGGCTTCATCGACGTCCAACTCCCGTTGGAAACCATCGACTACGGCTCCGAACAATCCTATACGGATCGGATCTGTCGTGGTCACACCTCACTCGCCGGAGTCGCGCCCGGTATTCGAGGATCTGGAGAAGAGTGTCACCTTGACGTTCGGGAGCCTGAAGTTTGTAACCAACAGGGACGGGATCCTCCACTTCTCGGACGAATCAGAAACTGAATCTGGAGCTGTCGACTCGCGCCGTCATATGGAGAGAAGCGGCGAGTCCATCCGCTTCAACGCCAACGACTACCATACCCTCTCGACAGACGAACCATCAAGAGTTCAAAGGAACTTTCGATCTACGCCTAGGACGCACAAGCCTCGACTGGCTCAAGTCTGCATGGCAGGATCGGAACAAGCCTCGGAAACGGAACATAGCGTAGCAGAGCGCAACATAATCGGCGTCTCACGGGAATCTTGGAACCGAGCGAAGGAGGCTATGCGAACGAGCAAGCCACCCGCAGCCGGAGCTTCACACGAAGACATGGTTGCCTACCACTATCACCTAGTGAGAGCAGCCACGACCATCAAAGACGCTCGGATAGATCTGGCCCGCCGAAGAAGAGCGGCGGATGAGTCGAGCCAAAGACGAGCGGGGCTGTCCATAACACCCTCGGTCGGAACCCGACCCACGAGGAAGGGGCACGCATCTACATCCAGGAACAATGAATCCCTAGCGGGGACCAGCAGATCGATCACTCCTTCTCTCATGCGAGTCGATGCCGACGGCAACGTCTACCCGCAAACTCCCGCTGCCGCGGTTCTAGCCGCAGCAACTTACATGCAGATGAATCAACCGACGGAAAGCGACTCTCGGGTGGAGCAGTATAAACAAGTACGCAAGGGACTAGGACTGGCAGCCGCAAGGCTCGCCGCCTATGACCGAAGGAAAGCCGCAGAGCAGCTGGAGAAGGAACAGGAAAAAGAGAAAGAGAAGGAGAAAGAAGCGTCCCGCAAACACAGGAGTTCTTCGCCAAGAAGGGACAGATCGCCACGTCGTGGCCGAGGAAAAGAAGCACGGCGCCGTGATGACAGTCGAAGCAGCAGCGAAGGCAGTCCGAGAGACAAAAGCTCGCGACATCACAGCAGCCGCTCGCGAAAGCGAAGCAAGGAGCCAAGGAAGGACGCCGACCGCGACCGGCCAGGACATGACGCGCGATTAGACATCGCACAAAATAAGGTAGATAAGGCAAGGGATTAGCGATATCGCGGGCGCTCTTCATCCAGCTCTTCGGATGATGAAACCTGCGGTGCGCTCTGCTTTGCCCGCAGCATCCGCGAAGCGGCTTTGCCCAGAAGATTCAAGCTCAGCACGGAAGTGACAAAGTACAACGGCTCACTCGAGCCCTCTCAATGGCTAAGCGATTACCTCACGGCAGTAAAATGCCAACGTGGGAACAAGAATACAGCTATGCAATATCTCAATTTGCATCTCGTTGGTGCGGCCCGCAGCTGGCTGGAAAGAAGACCAAGATCTTGTTACGCATCGTGGGATGAATTGCACCGCGACTTTTGCAAAAATTTCCAGTCGACTTACAAGAGGCCAGCAACCATTGAAGAACTGCGAGCATGCAAGCAGAAAAGCGGTGAGTCTACCCGCGAATATATCCAACGGTGGACCACACTCAGGAACACTGCGGGAACCATCTCGGAAGAAGTGGCGATTGAGGCCTTTGCGAAAGGCGCCCGAAGAACTGCTTTCAGAGAAGAACTAGGCAGGGCTGCACCCAAAACTATTGGAGAGCTAATGATCATAGCCGAAAAGTGGGCTAACGGAGAAGACGCAGTGCACAACGAGAGAGCATCATCACCTGCGCACGATGAAGACCGTCATGGCCGAAGGAAAAGGAGGAAATATTACGATCACGAGGATCGAGAGGAGTTGGTAGCGGCGGAATTCACGCGAAGCCGCGACTCCGGTCGCCGTGGGAATCGCGAGTGGAGACCAAAGGCTGAAGAAAAATCACCCGAGGAAGACCTCGATGGATACTGCTCGCTACATCTATTTACAGATAAGCGCACGGGCAAAACTAAGGCAACACACCTTCTTAAGGATTGCCGAAAGTTTATTGATATCTCGGAAGCACTCGCCAGAAAAAGATCTGCAGCCACTCAAAATTACCCACCGCTTCCAGGAGGAGGCCACCAAGGATTCCAGCCGCCACAACCCCTACCTCCACCAGCAAATTCAAACATGGCACTGGCTGCACTGCCAGCACCACCTGCACAAAACTCCGGGGCCAATGCATACCCGAACCCAGCAGGGCAACTCGCGATGATCCAGAAGGTATGTCCATCCCGTAGAGCTCAAAAGACTAACACAAGGCAGTTGTGCATGGCGGATCATCCGATCACATTTTCGATGAAAGACCACCCGCCACGAGTCCATCGACCAGGACACGTCGCCCTCGTCATCCAAGCACAGATTGGCAACTACGACTTGGCCCGCGTATTCATGGATGGTGGCAGTGGCATCAACATTATTTACGCGGATACACTCCGTCGGATGAACAGGAATCTGGACGGCCTTGCGGAGTCAGAAACATCCTTCCACGGGATAGTTCCGGGAAAGGCAATCCGTCCACTCGGAACAATCAACTTAGAAGTTGTGCTGGGCACTAAAAGCAACTACAGAAGAGAATTCCTCGACTTCGAAGTCGTCGACTGGCCTTCACAGTACCACGTCATTCTTGGTCGAACAGCGTTCGCCAGATTCATGGCAGTACCACACTACGCCTACCTGAAGCTCAAATTACCTGGAGAATATGGTGTGATCACAATCGATGGAGACTTTCAGAAATCCAACAAGTGCGACATTGAATTCAATGAGATCGCAAAATCTTTCGGGATGCAAGAATAACTTGAAGAGCTGGCAAAAACCACGGATCACTCGTGATGCCCCTCACGAAGAAAAACGCGCCTGAGCTAGAGTTCAGCGCCAACAGTGACACCCGAAAGCATCAAGTGCACCCGACAGATTCTGCGAAGACAGCGATGGTCTCAACCACCCTCTCGCAAGCATAGGAAAGCGCGCTCGTCAAACTCCTCCGTGAGTACTGGGAAATTTTCGCCTGGCAGCCCTCAGATATGCCAGGAATACCCAGGGAGTTTGCCGAGCACTCACTCGAAGTCTTTCCAGATGCCAAACCCATCAAACAGACTACTCGACGATTTTCGGAACCCAAGCAGAAGGCGCTCGGAGAAGAAGTAAACAGGTTGCTAGCAGCAAATTTCATCAGGGAGATCAAGATATCGACCTGGTTAGCAAATCCAGTGTTGGTACCCAAGAAAAACACGGACATCCTTCGAGTATGCATCGACTACACGTCGTTAAATAAGCATTGCCCCAAGGATAACTTCCCCCTCCCGCGAATCGACCAGATCGTGGATTCTACGGCAGGCTGTCAACGCCTCTCCTTCCTGGACGCCTATTCAGGCTACAATCAGATCCGGACGAAACGGGAGGACGAAGAAAAGACAGCATTCATCACGCCACACGGCGTATATTGCTACACGACAATACCCTTCGGGCTCAAGAACGCAGGCGCAACATACCAGCGCTGCATGCAAAAATGCCTCGCCAAGCTCATTGGCAAGAACGTACAAGTTTACGTTGACGACATCGTCATCAAGACTCGAGTAGAGGACACACTCCTCGAAGACGTTAGAGAAACATTCGACGCCCTCAACGCATACAGGATCAAGCTCAACCCGAAGAAATGCGTCTTCGGCGTCCCAGCAGGAAAACTTCTCGGGTACCTGGTATCCGCCAGAGGCATTGAAGCCAACCCAGAGAAAATACAAGCAATCTTGACTATGAAGGAGCCAACCAATCTACGCGGAGTCCAGCAGCTTGCAGGGCGACTAGACGCTCTGAGCAGGTTCATCGCCCGATTGGGAGAACAAGCGCTACCCTTCTACAAACTGTTGAAAAAGACGGACAAATTCGAGTGGACACCAGAAGCTAAACAGGCGTTCGCAGACTTGAAGCGATCGTTGCAAAGCAGGCGCGTCCTTGCAACACCGCAAGAAAGGGAGCCACTCTACTTATACCTAGCTGCCACAAACCAGGTCATCAGCACAGCAATTGTAGTCGAACGACCTGAGGAGGGCAAGGCATACGGAGTCCAACGACCGATCTATTACATCAGTGAAGTGCTCTCGCCATGCAAGCAACGATATCCTCATTACCAGAAGCTCGCATATGGAGTTGTTCTTGCAGCCCGAAAGCTCAAGCACTATTTCCAGGAACACGCCATCACAGTGGTTAATGATGCGTCACTCGGGACAATCATGAACAACCCTATGGCATTCAGAAGAATAGCCAAATGGAGCATCGAGCTGGGCGCTTGGGACATCACTTATGCAGGACGCAACGCAATCAAATCACAGGTACTCGTGGAATTCCTAAGTGAGTGGACAGAGTTACAAACGCCCGGACCACCTGAGTACACGAGCAACTGGATAATGTATTTTGACGGATCCAAAAGAAACGAAGGAGCAGGAGCTGGAATCGTCCTCATATCGCCCAGGGGAGACAAGCTGCAATACTTCCTAAGATTGGACTTCCCATCCGATGATCCAGCATCGAACAACGACGCAGAATATGAAGCCTTGTTGCACGGGATGAAGATGGCAGTCGCCTGTGGAGCTACCCGATTAATGATCTACGGCGACTCTAATCTTATCGTGCAGCAAACAATGAAGGAATGTGATGCAATTGCTGAAAACATGATCGCATATCGCGACATGTACAACCTACTCGAAGGAAGCTTCAAAGGATGTGAGCTGAAGCACATTGCAAGATCCAGCAACGAAGAAGCAGATAGACTGGCAAACATGGGTTCCAGAAACACACCCATACCGCCAGGAATATACTTCGAACGGATGATCAAGCGCTCAGTTAAAGTCAAAAAAGCTGCAGGAGCACCCGCAGCACCAGAAATAGAGGTCAGCCCGCAAGTTGCCATCATCGAGCTTATTCATAACATTTCACGACAGGTTTTTCTGGTCGAGCCAATCTGGACGCAGAAATACCTCGACTACCTGTCCTCCAGACAGCTCCCGGCCGATCCTCGCGAGGCTCGACAGATAATCAGACGCAGTAAATCCTTTCGGGTAATCAACGGAGAATTATACAAGCAAAGCATTTCGGGTATACTCCAGCGCTGCATCGCACCCGAAGATGGCAAAGAATTTCTCCAGGACATCCACCATGGAGACTGTGGACATCACGCTAGTTGGAAAACAATCATGGGAAAAGCCTTCCGAGCAGGATTCTATTGGCTCACGGCAGCCAAGGACGCAAAGGAGCTAGTCGAACGATGCAACGCTTGCCAGCGATTCGCACCAAGACCACATGCACCTGCTACGGAATTGCATATGATACCCATCGCCTGGCCTTTTGCACAGTGGGGGCTAGACATGGTAGGACCACTAGGCAAGTCCACGCCGGGTGGATATACACACTTGCTGGTCGCAGTCGACAAGTTCACTAAATGGATTGAGGCCATGCCAGTAACTTCGGCTAGCGCCCAATGCGCCGTCAAGTTCCTCGATTCCATCGTATGCAGATTTGGGGTACCACGCGATAACATTACAGATAATGGCACAAACTTCACGGCAAAGGAAACACAACAGTTCTGCGAGGAAAAGGGCATCAACTTCAAGTTTGCTTCAGTTGCCCACCCGCAAACGAACGGACAAGTCGAAAGATCCAACGGCTTAGTTTCAGCTGGCATCAAGAAACGTCTACTCGATCGTCTACAACCAGCATCAGGACATTGGGCCAAAGAGCTACCCTCCGTACTATGGAGCCTCCGCACAACTCCAAATCGATCCACAAACTACACGCCATTTTTCATGGTATACGGGGCAGAAGCGGTCCTTCCCGAAGATGTTAGGTTCAGCGCCCCAAGAGTCGTGGCTTACAACAAAGAAACCTCCAACAGGGCACTCGCGGAAGATATGGATGCACTCGATGAGATCCGCGATATAGCGCTCGCAAGATCCGCAGTATATCAACAATCACTGCGAAACTATCACAGTCGCCGCATACGCCACAGAGCATTCGCGGTAGGAGATCTAGTGCTGCGGCTCAAGCAGAAGGAGGGACACAAGCTCGAGCCACCATGGGAAGGACCCTTCGTCATACATGAAGTTATCCCAGGTGGTGCCTACAGGCTGAAGAACCCATCGACTGGAGGAATCTATTCCAATCCTTGGAATATCGCACACCTCCGCAAATTTTATCCCTAGATTTACTTGTTCTCACAGCAAATAAGGCTATATTAGCCACTCTTGTAGCTCGAATACATGACTTCTTAGTCATCGCAATAAAAGACATGGTTTCTCAACCATATCTACTCGAAGATTATTCATTCTTATATGCTAAATAGTTACAGGTGCACACCCCATAAACACACGGGGGTTACGCCTACAACTAAGCATTCAAGGAAAATTTATACATACAGGGTCACACACCTTACAACAGTTTTTACAAACTATACAGCATCACAGGATGTACACATCCAACAATCAATCATGACGATAAGCATTCTCAGTCGCCAACACCCTATCTACTTCCTCAGAGGTTAGTCGAATGATTTTCTCTGCTGCAGGACGAACAACATCATAGTGCGGAGAAATATCATCGATTGGACCATCTGGAAGCCTAGCTACGGAGTTAAAATTTATCTCAGGATGCCATATACGGACATAGGAGAGAGCCACCACCGCGCCGCAAGTCATCTGATTGCGCACACACTCGCGAATTTCTCCCTCCTGCCCGAACAACCTGAGAAGATGGCTCCAGTCTTCGGGACCCCTTTCCAGCGGATAGAACGCGGCGTTCATCGCGATCAAGACCCCGTGAAAGGAACTCACGAGAACTTTTACTTGAGCGATACGGAACTTCAAAGTAGCCATCACAAAGCCTCGACTACGATCAGACCAAAAGTTACTCGCATGAGGCTTAGAGCTGCCAGCTTCTTGAAGAATGTGGTTTTCTACCCACTGTTTTTCCTCCCTATCATCCGGTTTAACAACTGAAGAGCAAATATGCATGATTAGGCAAGGAAACAAGACAAAGAAGATTCGGGAGCTGTATTACTTACACAGCAAGTCCCTAGCAACAGAAGCCAACTCATCCATCAGAAACTGCTCGCGTTCAGTCGCTAGTTTTTCTTGGACTTCGCCACATTGTCTACCCCGCGCAACGCTTTCAGCATGCGCTCACCATCAGCTACAAGATCACGGAGACCCGCCAAAGTCCCCACAGCAGCAACAAGCGGATTAGTCGGGGCAGCAGGTCCACTTGAAGGTTCTGCGGCCACCCCGGATACCGGAAAATCACAGAGAAGATTAAAGGAATAAGGTGCCCTACTCGAGATATATTTACCACCTATTCAACAGGTGCTCGGGGGCTACTCCCATCGGGAGCACACGAACAACTGCGGGAAGCATTTCAGCAAAAGCATCTCGATTAAAATATTGAGAAAACGGGAGCACATCCCAGGGTCCATTACCATCGGAGTTGCAAAGTACAAACGAACTAAACTAAGAAGCTACGGTGGTACTCCCACTCGCGGCAGTCGCCCCTCCCTTAAGTCGAGCAAACAGCTCAGATAGCTTCCGAGCGAGGACGGCGGCTGGCTCGCCAAAACGACTGAGCCGTACCTTTTTGCCCGTGGAAGGATCGACTGGGAGATCCGAGTAAGCCTCCTCCAGGCCGCTAACTCCATGCGCCAGAGCGAACTGGATGGCCGTCTTCGCCCCAGATTCCGACTGAGCAACCGCGTAGGCATCCAGGAGATTGCTCTCCGAGAAGATCTTCAGCAGGTCACCTAGCGCGGGTGGAGATGAAGCATTGATGAGAAGGCGACCATGCAGCTGCGTCAACACTTGAGTAGCGTTTCCGACCAAGGAGCAGATTCATTCGGCATGCCTCCTAAGCTGAGCGAGGGAGTCCGTCAGCGCGTCCACCCGCTGGATTCCTGGAATTTCCAGAGGAACACCCAGAAGGCCTACAAAGAAAAAGAACGTCAAGAATCAAGACAGCAGAAGGCAAATTACAAACCAAAAATAACTTACCCGCAAAGCGCCCGGCAAGGGGACGGATAAAGTCGACGAGATCAGCGTCCGCCTTGGTGCTGGCTGTCTCCAACTTCTTCAAAGCCTCTTGGGCACAAGCAAGCTTCCCCTCAAGATCAGCCGTAGACATGCGGGAGGATTCCAGATCTTGGCGAACGGCCGCCAGCTCAGCCTCTAGAGCTATCGCCCGAGTAGAAGCATTGTCCTTCTCGGTCTTTGAGAACTCAAGTTGAGCTGCACGACAACACTTATCATAATCGAAGAACTGATAGAAGAAATGCAAACAGAAAAAAAGGGGGCTGAACTTACCTCGAAGAAGCTCGTTCTCAGAGGTGAGTCGACTACGGTCCGCTCGAAGGAACACGCAGTCGGACTCAGCAAGAACAACACGACGGCCAATCGCCACAAGAGAGTCGACAAGCGTCTGCAAATAACATGAAAATGGAAGTCAGAAGAATAAAGTTTGAGCCTATACTCGATTGCAAACATTCGAGTATAGCCTCGGGGGCTACTCCCATCGGGAGCACTGTCGTGCACCCGATAACAAATTAAAGGCAAGAAACAGAATTTACCTGGCCAGTGGCACGGGGGAGAGGATCTGTTGAGCTATCCGTCGCCTCTTTTGAAGCCGAAGCTCCGGCAGCAGAACTAGGAACTCCATGTTCCGTAGTCGCCACTTTGGGGGCTACGCTGGGCAAATTCTGGACAGCGCCAGCGGTAGGAATCTCATCCGCAGCTCCTGCTTTACTCTTCCTTTCGGGAGGAAGGGAAGAGGCGTACCTGCAAGGACTAATGGTTTGCAAGCTGCAACAAAGGACAAAGCGTCAACATAGATGCAAAAGGAAGACGTTCGACTGAGAACGAGGAGAAAGAAACTTACTCATCTTCGTCGTCCTCCTCATCCAGCATATCCGCATTCCATGCGGTCTGGATAACTGGGAATGAGGAAGAAGGGGCGCGTGTTTGCAGAGGAGTAGCGTTGATGGGCTCCTTCCCGGGCGACTCTTCCAAGGAGTTGTCCTTAGAAGTGGCCTCATCACCTTCTACCCGACGACGTTTATAACGATCGCCACCCGAGTCTCCTGCGTCATCCGAAGAATCTTGGTCGAAGCTCGAAGAAGCGTCGGCGACACTGGTGTCGGCTGGGGCATCCAGGTTACTCGCTAATAACTCTGAGGCCTCCGCCCCAGATACAGGAGGGTAGCAGGTGGCCATGGATAAATTCTATGGAAAAAGACAGAAGAAAGCAAAGGAAAATTCAGTCGACTGAAATTCAGAACAAGCAAGGAAAAAAAAAGAGAAGAAGAATAAAACTCACCGCGGCTGGCGGAGGCTTCGACGCGTCAAAGGCCGCGACTGTGCAGTCGGGGAAATTCTCTCCCACTTTCAGACTAGTGATAGCCGCGATCTTCTTCTCGAACTCGACGTTCGAAAGCTCCTCGCGACTCACTCGGCTAGGATCCTCAGAGCCTTGATACTCCCACATCGTGGAAGGCCTGAGTTGCAAAGGTTGGATCCTGCGCTTCAGAAAGGTACTCGCCAGGTGCAGCCCGTTGAGTACAACTCCAGCAGCTTGATCACGGAGGGCAGTCACTCTTGCGAGTAGTGGCGCGACGACCTGGGTTTCTTCGGCTGACAACTTGTGCGCCCAGGACTTCCGTCTCTTCAAAACAGCGAACGGGTGGAATTCTACGATCCCACCCGAGCTGTTGTCGATGACGTAGAACCACTTTCTCCTCCAGCCTTGCGCGGAGTCGATGAAGTACATGCTGAAGTAGCTGGTCTCCGATCTCGCTTGGATCCCAAAGCCACCCGTGCGTAGCGGCTCGCCGGGCTCGGAGTCTACCCGCGACTTCTCGCGGAAGATCCGGACTTTGAAGAGGGCCTTCCAGAGCGCCCAATGTGGGCGAATGCCAAGGAAGCATTCGCAGAACACGATGAAGCACGATATGTGCTGCACCGCGTTCGGAGGAAGATTGTGAAGCTGTATGCCATAGACATACAGCAACCCGACAAGAAACGGATGGAGGGGAAAGGAAAGACCGCGAGACACGTGGTCCGCGAAGACCACACGCTCGTTTGCTTGCGGGTTGGGTACCTCTTCCTTCTTTCTGAGGCGCACCCGCTTCTCGGACTCCGCCGGCAGCAGCCCCTCCCGCTGCATCTCCTTGATGCTCTTCGTGGTGGTATTGGGCGAACGCCAGTCGCCCGAACGCGGCGCAGGTTGCACGGAAGCTTCCCCGGATGCGGAAATGGCAGCGCCACGTCTTTTGCCTCCTGCCATAGCTGCTGAGCACGAGCTTGGAGGAAGAAAGGAGATGAGCGCGAGGAAGAAGACGGATTGGAAGAAGAAGGCTGGGAAAGTTTTACCGCACCGCAAAGACCCGTACTTATACACGGAACGAATCGATGCTGGCCACTCGATGAGCCACGTGGCGCACATCGCCATCACCACGTGTGAAGATGAAACGAGGAGGCGGTGAGCGCTGTTTCGTGCCACGATCTTAACAGAAGATCGTGCGCATTTACTGCACGGTTTCCGTAAAAACCGGGAACGACGTCTCGTTTCCCGGTCAAAAAGCTGACTATGTGGGCCAAGCTCTCTGCTCTCGCTCCGTCACGTCCCATCGGGAGGAGAAAAGTGCGCCGTGACGTCATAGCGTGCATCACCAAACTGAAGAAAGCTTTGAATGGAAAGTTCAAACGCGAAAATAACTTCGTATGGACAAAATTCCTTCGAATAGAAGCAACTTTTTCATGAACAAATCATGAGGCAAAATTCCTTTAAAAACAAAGAAAAATACCCTGCACACGAAAACTCTTTCGTATGGGCACGATCTCCCAAACATGAAAACTCTTTCATATGGGCATAAAACTCCTAAAAACACGAAAACTCTTTCGTATGGATAGAGGAACTACTCGCATGATATTTTACATCATAAAAACCTGGATTGTTCGGCCGACTAGGCACATCCGGATGCCATATTCTTCGAGTATGAAGGTAAGACCCGAAAGATCTCTCTTGAGGGCCTGGAATCGCACTCAAAGCTGCGTCCTCCGGTATGATTCCGTGTCAACAACACGAAGAAAAATCCTAGCGGACGCGTCGGGTACCCCCATAGGTTAAGTTCGACTCGATAAGACCACAACGGCCCAGTCGCAACAATCACCTTATCGGGTTCGAGTCGGAGGTCTCGAATCTGTGTAGGCCAGAATTGTTTTTGCCCTAGTCGCAATTAATTGGCCCTGATCTCTCGGGAGAGCCAAGCTACTGTGCCGCATCCTTCTGCGATAAAAAGCCATAAAAACAGGCACTTGCATTGCTCGATACTCGAGTATGAAAACTCATTATACAGGGTACGCGCCCTTCAAGCAGGAAACAACCAAGATGGTTATCAACAAGAAAGAAGAACCAAGATTTGACCGTCTACTCGACTGGAAAAAAACCCACTCGAGCAAACGCTCGGGGGCTACTAACGAAGGCATGGATCCTGGACCCTGCGGGTAAGGACACCCCATCTCAGGCCCAAGGTTAAGGCCCAAGAAGAGGAGCCCTTGGAGTATTCTAGAAGGCCCACGTGAAGCCCACCCGCACTAACTTGCGGGTTAAGTTGGAAACATGTAACCAACCCAGGGTTAGAGTTCGAGTCCTCTCCGGTAGGGTTCGAGACCTGGCCACCTATATAAGGCCAGGAGAGCCACCGGTAGAGGACCAAGCAACATCGCAACACCAAAACCTTGAGTTTGAGATCATACTCTCGACTCGAGCCATCACCATTGTAACCGATCTATTCGACTAATACAGATCGACAGAGGCAAGAGTAAGGGTTTTACCTCTACGAGGGCCCCGAACCTGGGTAAATCTCGCCCCCTGTCTAGACGACGATTCCACCAGCGCTCATGAGTTCTCCTAGTCGAAACCCGATAGGGTCACCTAAGGGATTTGTAGAGTCAGAGATTCGACACCATCAATGGATGATATTACTTGCAAAGGACCAAGGCAATGTCTGAAGACAAGTGGCAACTAGAGAGAAGAACATCAAGCAACAAAAGACCACAAGAAGCAACACTGCCCCAGTAAGGGAGTATAAGAAATTATTCAGTGAAGCATTAGGTAGTCTTAGAAGATCTATAACTTCTATGCCTTGTCAAGCCCATCAGAAATGAGGAATTCATAATAATATCTTTAATGGAAATAATTACCATGTATGAGATAATATCAAGCAATTGCATCCACATGTCTTGATATGTGGAGGTAGATGAAAACAATCTTAATACCTTGTTCTCCTTCAACTTTGCCGTCGTTTCCGTCCACGGGAAGCCATTTTGAGGTCACCATTGGATTCGTCGTCCTCGTCTCTCCCTCTGTGACGAGTTTCGTTTGCGGGGAAGCCCAGATGTGGCCGAATCGGGCCATCTCCTTCAACTCCAGTCGCCGGCCAATCTTGGACCTCGCCGGCGATTCCGACCTCGCCATGCCACTCCGACCACTCCGTCGCCTTCCCCTCGCTCTGGTGAGCATCATTGTTTCCTCGATTTGATCTCCCGTGCCTCGTACCTCCCTGCCACCGGGCCGCTGTCACCGCCGCCGCACGACCTCGCCGCCGGTGGTGCTCCGTTGACCATTTGGTCACGCCGCCACCGCACCTACACTCACTGTGAGCCCCTCTAGCCATAGGTAGCAACCAATTGCACCAAATCGTGCGAGATCATCGGATTGCAACTCACCAGGGGAATCCCCAAGTTGGGATGACGCAACCATGACATCATTGTGATGTCACAATCCTTTTTCTTTTTCTTTTTGTTTTAAAACCGAATATGACAGGTGGGACTCACCTGTCAATTCAAAAATAACAGAAAATAATTAAATTTTATAAATTCAATAACTTTAATTATATAACTCAGATATATATAAATAATATACCAAATTAATCAGAAAAATATAATCTAAATGTTTATGAACTTTTCAAAAATGTTTAATAAAATTTAAAATTAAATATGTTCTTTAATTAAATTAAATCATTTAAAAATTAAGAAAAATAATAAATAATTCATAAAATCAGGAAAATACAAGTTATATACCAAATTGCTCCAAATGACAAATTAAACTCATCTATGATGTTTTGGAAGTCATTTGACCAAGTTTTCATGTGTACAATATTTTTCCTAGTCATGTAATCCATTTAAAATTAATAAATTAATAACTTATCCAAATATTTTCAGAAAACATAAAATGATATATCAAATTAAAGAGAAAAGCAATTCCAACTCAAATATGTCAAATATAAAACATTTTGTCTAACTTATAAACTTATTTCTCAACGTATAATAGAATTCTATAATATTCCATTATGTCGAGAAATAACTGCCACAACATTATTTTCTTTATTAATAAAACCCTCATGTTTTCACAACTATTAAACCTATCATAACTAGTCATTAGAAAGTATTGTGATGATAGATTTAGTTGTATTAGCCCCTCATTTTCAATTAAACTCTTTGTCATTAGCTCTACACTTTTGAACATAAAATCAAACATGTTTATTATCTTTTTCATAGTTGTTTTCCGTACGTTATTGTTTTCTCGTTCAATCATGTGATAACACTTCTAATTAAACATGATAATAATTATTTGCTAAGTAAAAGTGAAACACATGTAAGTCTAAAAGAAGTAATAACCACATCACCCCAAATAATGAAACATTTCACCCAAAACCTGTGTGATTGAGATATCGTATCAAACGTGGCTTACACTTCTAAGCTGGGGTATTTTCCAGGGTATTTCATGATTGCATCTCATTATTATGCATGTATCATCTTGCCAATGTTTTCTGTAGTCCTTATCGGGACTACTTTGCTATCTTTCAGATGTCGGGATTTTTCTACGCGACCTCGAACCCCGAAGACCTGGATTACTATTGTTATTTCAATCTCAGGCAAGTTCATCACTTGCTCATATCCTTTGCAGTACTTCATAACAAACTAATTGCAAAAACTCTATCGTATTACCACCTAGTCTCAAAAGAAAGCATGGTCCTATTTTTGTAATAATATGACTACTTGAATGACTACCCGAGTGGTAGTGTTCTATTTGGTGGGTGGATGGAACCATGGTAAGATTAATAGGTCAAAGGAAGGTTCCATCTGCATGGGAAAGTATTACCTAGGAATTAACCACAACTGCCGTCAGAACTCGGTGCGCCATAAATACCGCGTTTACCATGGGTCTTCTATGGGGGGAGTAAGTCAGCTGTGATCTTTTCTCTATCGCATGTCAACAGGCTGCCAGAGACGTACGCTGTAGGTCTTGTGAGACTACATGCACATGGGTGGGATCCCTTAATTTCCACGGACTCTGCGGGTCTATTATGGTCTGCCAGGGGCCCGTAGATATCCATCGTGAGGGGTGGAATCAGGCGTTCAACCTGCTGACAGAAATGGGTGGGCATGCGTTGTGCGGAGAAGCACGGTTTGGCTTGGACCAACAAACGGGCCCCACACCTGAGTGGGAGTGGACAGGATCTCGAGCCTGGTTGTGCAACATGGTCTTGGTCGCCTATGGGTAAAGTAATGCACCTATGCAGAGTGTAAAAGGATGTGGCATGTTACCCCCTGTTCCGCGAAGGAACTGCGAACGCTACAGGAAAGGCAACTCCGTGAAGTTCTAGCTCCTGTGATGGTCTGGCGGGCATAGTTTTCAGAAGTAAAAACAACCTCTTGAAGAAAGCTTTACAAAACCTTGCATTAGGTTATGACTCTTGTGAGTCTAAAGTTGTAGTTAGTGCATCAAGCTATCCTCTATATATCATGAACTTGCTGAGTAACGCTCGTTACTCATTCGTTCCCGTTTGACCAACTGCTTAGAGTTAAAGCCTGAGAGAAGTCGTAATCGTGAAGCATCGTCATCAACAACGCTGATGGAGGAGAAACTATCAAGGTGTAGGTGAAGACCATTCTTGGAGTTAGTTGTTATAAGCCATAGATTAGGGCTGACATCAGCCATAGTGGATTATTTCCGAGCTAGAGTTATTCTCCGGCTTGGAGCTTCGAATTGCTTCTTCTGATGTTTCATTTGCAGGAGATCTTCTTGATTCATCAAAGAGATTCTCAAGATTTTGTAATGAAGTTTGTATCCTATAGTTTTGCCTGGACCTGCTATGTTTCTGTTGCACTACTCTGAGGGATGTAATATTCACGGATAAGTCCTTCTGTGAGTATTATGTCATCGACTTGCGCACTACACATGCATTGGTGTGCTGGGTCACCACAGTAGGCGATGCGCCACGCGAATCACCGCCGCCGTAGCGGCCGTTCTTCTTCTTCTTGTCGTAGAACTGACCGCCACCATTGCGGTTTCCGCCGTTGCCGTTGCCGGAGTTGCCACTGCCGTAGCTGCCCTGGCCGTGGTGTCCGCAGGAGGACGAGCCGACGCCGTTGGAAGAGGCGCCGTACAGCGCAGTCTGAGCGCCCACCTGGGTCGAGTTGGTGATCTGGGTCTCGCGGAGCGTGAGGAGGGAGCGCGTCTGGGCGAAGGTGGGCAGCGGGTTCTGCATGGTGACGATGGTGGTGATGTCGGCGTAGCGCCGATTGAGGCCGCGGAAGAGGCAGTTGAGGACGAGAGCTTGGTCGGACACTGGAGTCCCGACGTCACGCAGCGCATCCGAGAGGGCTTTGAGGCGGTGGCGGTAGGCGGTGATGGAGAGGTCCCCTTGCACGAGCCCGCGGAAGCCGGCCTCGAGGTACACCGCGCGAGTCATCTGGTTGTTGAGGAAGAGATTGGTGATGAGAGCCCACGCCTCCTGCGCGGTTTGCTCTTCCGCCATGATGATGTCGAGAATCTCGTCTGAGATGGAGCCATAGATCCACGAGCGGACGACGTAGTCCTCGCGGATCCACTCGGGAGTCCGAGCGGCGATGGCGGTGACGGAGTTGATGTGCCCGAGCAGATCGTACTTGCCGAGCAAGACACGGATCAACATGCGCCACTTTGTGAAGTTAGAGGTCTTCAGGTCGAGCGTCACGGGGACATGGGTGCGGACGCTGGCGACGTTCACCGCTGGCGATGGCGGTGGGCAGGACGGGCACGACGGCAGGAGCGAGGGCCGTGGAGGAGACAGAGGTGAACGCCGCAGCCGTGTTGGAGGCAAGCGCGGCGGAGGTGTCGGACATGGTGGAGATTGGATCGACTGGGTACTATGGTTTTGGGAGACGGAAGCCTGCTCTGATACCAAGCTAACGCACAGGTTTTTGGAAAAGCCACACGATTGGGCTTTCACGTATTAGCAATATATAGAGTACATGCCTCGGCCACCAAGGAGGATCACAACAAGATCAAGCTATACAATATTCGGTTGGTAGCCTAGCAAATATTCCATACATGTATGTACGTATACCAGGCATACTTTAACATCAATGAACACGTGAAAAAAAAATCGTGCGCGTGTAAAAACGATTAGTACATGCAAGCCATCAATTATGTGGTATCAGTATCGCGCGCTGTGTATACAGCACATTCGCAGCCACTAGCTAGTAGTACGGAGTACTCCCTCCGTTCCATAATATAAAATGTTTTAGCTATTTCACATGTTGTCTAGATACACACTAAAGTGAGTTTACATATACACTAAAATGTGTCTAGATACATGTGAATGTGGAAAAAAATTAAAACATCTTATATTGTGGAACGGAGGGAGTACTGTACACAGCAAAGTGAAAAACCGTTAATCGCTTGTTCGTCCTCCAGCTACCGACTCGTGCACGCACGTGCAAAGGCACAAGAGCGACGAAGCGAATCTCTCTCCGACCAGCGAATGCGACGGCGACGATTAATTACGCTGTGACCATCGCACACCCGGCCGTCTCTCTCTCCGTTTTCGTCTGTTCCCAGCTTCTTCCACACCCAAGCGCACTGTTCTCGGGCAGGTTGCAGCAGCATGTGTCGTTGGGTGAGGCCGACGGTTCGGTTCGATCGCAATAATCAAACACTGGTTTTGGACACGGCAATGCGCAGCCACTAGCAAAGCACGGCACGAGATCTAGTCATTACACAAGTATCATGCATATGATACTAGTATATGATACTACCTCTATAGGCCTTCCCTAATGCTTGTATCATGACACGGTATCATAGGTATATTGCTGATGTGGCACCATATTAATTGAAGAAAGAGAGTGGTGCCGTATCTTATTTAGTATACGGCTCTTGCACGAGATCATAGGCAAAAAATATGATTAGACCAATCAAATACATGCATAAGGCCAAATTTATTAAATACCAGCCCACTAAGATACAACACTTACGAAACCATGCATTAGGATGATTGTATCTTATAATGCAACGGTATCTAGGATACCGCGCTAAGAGACGATGCATTACGGAAGGCCTAATGCATAGTATCTTATAGTAGTATCATAATCTCATTGTATTTATTATTTTGTAGAATCTCAATGCAAATATGTGTACAAGATTTACATGCAATTAAATTTTCTAGTTTTACGTTTCATGATACCGTATCTACCTATGTTACTCTAACCAACTCTCTCCTCTTTAATTACCTGCCACATCACTTTTTTGGTGGGCCCAAGTTGCATGATACCACCTATGATATCACCACTATGGCTAGTCTAAAATTTGTCCTTTTGGCAGATGGAGGTGGCGTTTGGGCTGTCGGACGGCGACGTTTTCTTCCGTGCCTATCGTCGTCTAACACGTGCCGGGCATCGCCATCATGGACCGTCCGGTTCGCCGTTTTGCCTCTTGCCAAGCTGCACCTCCCCCGTGCCTGCGATGCTGGTGGTCACGGTATTGCTACGGCGCACGGGACACGCCGCGGCTCGCCGACGTCCCCGTGCTCTGCGTTCCCCAATTTCCAACCGCACAAGTTTTCTTTTTTGAGGGCATTCCAACCGCACAAGTGAGAAGTTTTTTTTAGAAAAAAAATAATAAAAATAAACTTGTCTTTCTCCACTATCAGCGTGGCCCTGCGGCCTCTCTCCGTCCTAAGCCACAGGCTGTAGCCCGTTCGCTCGAACTCCAAAGCCCGCGTGCGATGAACTCGGCCAGTTACCATGCTTTCGTAAACCCCATGCTGATCGTTCAGCCCAACAACTACTCTAGCTAGTCTGTGTTCCACGCTAATTCTTCCACGCTTTTAGCCCGCCGCTTTTTTATTAGGGCGACATGCCCCCTTCTGAACAAGACAAAGACGGTGAGCTTCTGTTCTCCTTTTCTCTGGCCACTTCGGCGACAAAAGACGAAGGGAATCAAGGTGGCCCAAGCCATCCTAACATATGCTATGTCAGTGTTCAAGCTTCCTAAACTAGTTATCAAAGGGATCACAGATGCTATGACCCGATACTGGTGGGAAGATGACGATGTACAGAAACATATGCACTGGTTTGCTTGGTGGAAACTCTGTGTTCCGAAGAAGAGGGGTGGAATGGGTTTTCGTGACCTACACTGTTTTAATCTGGCTATGCTGGCTAGACAGGTTTCGAGATTTATCAATGAACCAGATTCTCTTTGCGCAAGGGTGTTACAAGCAAAATATTTTCCATCGGGGGACATTATCAATGCAAAACTTACGAAGGGGTCTTCTTTTACTTGGCAGAGCATCTGGGCAGGGATACAAACATTCAAAAAAGGGTTTATATGGAGAGTAGGAAAGGGTAACATGATAAACATTTGGGAGGACCCCTGGGTGCCCTCTAGCCCTTCTAGGAAGGTTATTTCGGAGAGGGGCATGGCGGAAATTGCCCATGTGTCTGACTTGATTGATGAAGAAGGACGGTGTTGGAACGAAGGAGTTCTTCGAAATAACTTCTTATCTGTTGATGTCCATAGGATATTGAGGATACCACTTTACTTCGGAGACATGGAAGATTTTATTGCATGGAATCATACAAAAAACGGAATCTTTACTGTCAGATCTGCCTACCATTGCGAATGGGATTTTCAACATGGTAGGAAACTTATTCGGACCAGTGGACCAAGTACGTCAGATATTAATCCAGTTTGGCTAAGGCTCTGGAAACTGAGAGTCCCAGCTAAAGTGAAATTTTTTGCATGGCGCCTACTACATGGAACTATACCATGCAAAAGCGTTCTTGCAAATAGACACATCACAACAGATGTCTTGTGCCCCATCTGTAAAGTGGGTTGTGAGGATACCAAACACACTTTTTTCATGTGTCCAAGAGTAAAAGAGATGTGGGAAAATCTTGGCTTATGGACTGCTATTTCATCTGGTTTGGATGTGGATAGAGAGGGCTCGGCAATTTTAGAGTGGTTGCTGCGGCATGACAGTCTTCCCTACCCGGAAAATGAGGATATCAAAGCTCATGAACTCATAGTCACTGCATGTTGGTTCATTTGGTGGGAAAGAAGGAAGATAGCACACGATGAGAAAGTTTCAAAACCAGCTTCTTCCTCGCACGCAATACTGGCCATCACAATGAACTATATCAGAGCAAGCAAAAAGAATGCAAAGCCCCGAGTTCAGGGATGGGTAAGACCGAGACCTGACTATGTTAAACTGAATTTTGATGCAGCTTTCAATTCACAGGAATGTCGAGGAGCTTCCGGTGTCGTTATTCGAGACGAGAGGGGCGTTTTCCTGGCGGGAAGTAACAGGGGTATCCCTTGTGTCGCTGATGTGATTATGGGGGAAGCATGGGCACTTAGAGATGGGCTAATTCTCGCAGGGCAACTAGGATGCAACAGAATCGAAGTTAACGGTGATTGCATGGATATTATCACAACAATGAAAGAGGGGGGGCTGTCCCTTGGCCCGGCGGCATCGATTTTCGAGGAGTGTGCTTTCCTGGCACACAATTTTATTCATGTTACTTTTAGTCATTGTCCGAGAGATAGTAATAGGGTAGCTCACCTCTTAGCTAGTAAGGCGGGGTACCAGGAGTCTACTTGCTGGTTTGAAGACCCCCCCCCCCCCGACTTCTTGAGTGAGCCCCTGGCAAATGATGTAAACCTCTATGAGGAAACAATGTAACTGGGTTTGGCTGCAAGTTTTTAGACGCACTCTTTTCCTTCCAGGGTACCTAAGGGGACTGGAAGGTTTTTAATGAGGCGGGCTTGCTAGCTGTTTTTATTAATGGAATTTTTTAAAAAAAAAAGACGAAGGGAATCATGGACCCGTGTACCTCACGAGTGAGGGACTTTTTTTTACAAAGAGATCGGTATCACGCTAAAATGTGTTTTCATGATCTACCACTCACTCTGTATCAAAATAATTGTTATTAAGATAAATATATCTAGATGTACTTAAGTGCTGATGCGTTCTTTTTAACTCATTTTAACGACACTTATTTTATTTTGACACAGAGTGAGCAGCCTAGGAGGGGGCTAGACCCCCCATGTTTCGCTCCCCCAACCATTTTCACTACTACGTGTATTTGCACTAATGGCTGGAACTAAATCTAAATTAGCCTCATTTAATCATTAGCCATCGGTCCTTGCACACAATGACAAATAATAAAGCCCAACACAGCAGCCCATGATCAAACATAGCGTAGACCATCTTGGTCTATGTACATTTGTTTCTGAACTGATTCATCAGATCCATGATTTGCCTACGGGTAATATTAGACCTACGGGGACATCACGTATTGAGTCTCTATCGGACCATGCTCCCCTTCTTCTTTCAACTGGCACATCAAGACCAAAAAGCCAGACACAGTTCAAATTTGAACTAGGTTGGTTTTTGCGAGATGGTTTTGATGAACTAGTAAAGAAAGTCTGGCACAAATCGGTCTTAGGTGATAACCCAATGCGGAGATGGAATAATAAAATGCGCAATGTGCGTAAATATCTCTGTGGTTGGGCGAGACATACGACCAGGATGTTAAAGAAGGAGAAAGAGCGTCTTTGTTCCATTATCGATGAGTTAGATCGTCGCTGAAACTAGGTTGCTATCTACGCAAGAGATTGACCTAAAAAGTCAATCCAATGCGAAAATAGCACAAATGTTGCGGGAAGAGGAACTCAAATGGTATCAGAGATCGAAAGCTCAATTCATTCTCGAAGGAGACTCGAATACTCGGTATTTCCATAATGTTGCCAATGACAGACATAGGAAAAAACGGATTCAATGTCTCCATCATGATGAAGGTCTCATTGAGGGACAAGAGTTTCTCAAGGCCTATATCACAAAGTTCTATAAAGATCTGTTTGGGGCTCCTGAAGTAGGTAATATTACCATGGATGAGAGCCGAACAAATGATATTCCCCAAGTCTCAATGGAAGAAAACGCCTTTCTTAATGCTCCCTTCTCTGAAGAGGAGATAAAGAAGGCTATATTCCAAATGGAACATAATAAGGCACCTGGTCCAGATGGTTGTCCGGCGGAGTTCTATCAGTATTGCTGGGAAATCATTAAACATGATCTCATAGTGATGTTTGATTGCTTACAGAGTGGACATCTGGAGTTGTATCGCCTTAATTTTGGGGAAATCGTTTTGTTGCCTAAGATTTTGAACGCAGAAAGGATACAACAGTACCGACCAATCTGCCTTCTTAACGTTAGTTTTAAAATCTTTACAAAGGTTGCAACTATTAGGCTAAATTCAGTGGCAGATCATGTGGTAAAACCTAAACAGACTGCTTTTATGCAGGGTAGGAATATCCTAGATGGGGTCGTGACTTTACACGAAACCGTACATGAGTTGCACACGAAAAATCTTAATGGGGTAATTCCTAAAATAGACTTTGAAAAGGCCTATGATAAAGTGAATTAGGAGTTTGTACAACAGACTCTGAGAATGAAAAGATTTTCAGAGGAGGTGGTGTACTCTAGTTCGCAGCTTCGTAGTTGGAGGTAGCGTGGCTATCAAAGTCAATGATGAGGTTGGCCGATACTTCCAAACTAAGAAAGGCTTGAGACAAGGTGATCCGCTATCGCCCATATTGTTTAATATTGTGGCAGATATGTTAGCAATCATGATCGATCGAGCCAAGGAAAATGGCCTAATTGAGGGAGTAATTCCACATCTAGTCGATGGGGGATTGTCTATCCTTCAATATGCAGATGATACAATTCTCTTTATGAAACACGATTTGGAGAAAGCGGCGAATCTGAAATTAATTCTTTCAGCGTTCGAGCGATTATCCGGATTAAAAATCAATTTCCATAAAAACGAATTGTTCTGCTTTGGCGAGGCACAAGATTCAGTTGCTCAGTATACCGAGCTATTTGGTTGCGAGCAAGGTCAGTTTCCTATTAAGTATTTGGGAATACCAATACATTACAGGAGATTGACTAATGCAGAATGGGCTCAAGTCGAAAAACGTTTGCAGAAAAGGCTAGCTAGTTGGAAAGGAAAATTATTGTCACTTGGTGGACGACTGGTACTCATTAATTCAGTCCTTACTAATATGGTACTGTATATGATATCATTCTTCCAGTTACCTAAAGGAGTCTTAAAAAAATTGGATTATTTCCGATCAAGATTCTTTTGGCAGGGTGACAACGAGAAAAAGAAATATCGATTGGCGAGATGGGATGTAGTTTGTCGTCCACGAGATCAGGGAGGGCTCGGTATTCATGACCTGCAAGTCAAGAATTCAGCCCTACTTGGTAAATGGATTTTTAAACTACTAACCGAAGATGGCGTCTGGCAGACCCTCCTGAAACATAAATACATAGGTTCGAAAGCAATATCACAGGTTATGTGGAAACCAGGTGATTCACACTTTTGGGCTGGACTCATGGCGAACAAAATAAGTTTTTTCGCTCTGGGGTATTTAAGATTAAGGATGGATCGCAGATACGGTTCTGGGAGGATAAGTGGTTAGGTAATACCACACTCAGAGAACAGTATCCGGCCTTGTACACGATAGCGCGACATAAGGATGATACGCTGGCTACGGTCATGCAAACATCACCTCCTAATGTTACGTTCCGACGAGATTTACTCGGGCCTCGACTTGCGTCTTGGCAAAACCTGGTTGATAGATTAACGATGGTTACTCTTACACCAGACGCTGATGAATTTCGTTGGAAGATCACTAAGAATGGTATGTTCTCGGTGGATTCCATGTACAGGGTTCTGATCCAATCGGATATGCCAGTCGATATCTTCAAAAATGTATGGCGTATGAAAGTGCCGCTGAAGATTAAGATCTTCGTGTGGTACCTTCGTAAGGGGGTCATACTCATAAAGGATAATCTTGTCAAACGTAATTGGCATGGGAGGTCTAAGTGTGTTTCTTGTTCTCATGATGAGACAATTAAACACTTATTCTTTGATTGCACATTTGCACGTTCTATATGGTTCGCTATCCAAATGGCTTCGAATCTATATCAACCTACTTCCGTTGCGAATATATTCGGCAATTGGTTAAATGAGGTTGATAAACGATTTAAGACTATTATTAGGGTAGGGGCGCTTGCCGTTATTTGGTCGCTCTGGCTATGTAGAAATGACAAGATTTTCAATGATAAAAACTTTTCTCGTATGCAGGTTCTATTCAGAGCACATGTATTCTCCGTTAGTGGTCCACATTACAGCGGGGAGTTACAAGGCCTTTTTACGGAGGCATGTGCACGACTGGATCAGGTGGCGAGGGATATTTTTATCCCACATGGATGGCCGCTTGATCTACGGATTGAGGCTCCATAGCATCGACAGTCTACAGCGGATGTTTTGTAGCATTGTCGCTCTGTTTATTTTCAGTTTCAGATTTCGGCTGTGTGCATCTCACGATGCAGAGGCCGGGTGTAATGCTTGAACTTTTTGAGTAATAAAGCCCTTTATAAAAAAAACGGGAACAGAATGCTACGGACCGGCTTACGTGCGTGTGTGTCACAATATAACTAGGCCTCACCCTCTCATGACCCTCCCTGAATTTTTTTACGGGCCCACTTCCTGATTACCACCATCTAATCCTGTAACATGTCTGTAAGTGTGGATTCCATAGGTGTAGCATTAGTGTTTTACCTACTCTTGCGTTGTGCGTCTCGGCTGTCGCCTCGCTGCCGATGACTGCCTGCAACTTGGTCATGCCATGCTGTAGATAATTGCATCGCCCCCAATTCCATGTCAAACCTTAATTAGTTCTACTTCAGGTTAGCCATACTCAATTAGTTCAAAAATGACAAGAAAAAATGTAGTAGATTGTTCTTTTCCTCCAATTGATTTTACCTCGAATCTTACCAAGTGATGAAAATTCAGCATTCAGTAACATTTTACTCCTTCCGTCATAAATTAGTTGTCATAGATTTGTCAAAATGTGGATGCATCTAGACATATTTTTAGTGTATAGATAGTTAGATACATTCGTATTTTGGCAAATCAACGACATCTAATTTTGGACGGAGTGAGTAGTATATTTGAATTTGTCAAAAAATAGGTATTTTCCTGCCAAACATATGACAATTTGCTTGCCAATTTTTCAGTTGTAATATACTCCCTCCGTTCAACAATAGATGACTTGCATTTGTCTACATATGGATGCATCTAAACACTAAAACATGTCTAGATACATCCATATCTAGACAAATAGAAGTCATCTATTGTTGAACGGAGAGAGTACATGTTAGTTTACCCTCAATAATATGTCGATATTATTTTGTTCTAGACTCGATACCTACCTTACTATACTTGACCTACGGTGACATAGTGGTCAACCGTTGTACACCAATTCTGAAAAGAGGAAATAGGTTTAGTCTCTCACTCGTATTGAGGTAGTCGGGCTTGTTTTCGACAAGCTCTCGTTTTTTGGGCTGTCCCTCTGCCCATATGCAATGGCTAGCTCCTAATCCCTTCGTACTTAAATAAGTGTACGTTTATCATTTATGAAAGCTGAATATTTTAAACTTTGACCAACTTTATAGGGATGTGTAACAACACTTATGTAACATTCTAAACATTATATTGGAATGTTTTACATTTAGATCATACATATCATGGCATCATTTCAAAACTTGTATTTGAGTGCCGCATTTTAAACCCAAAATAAAATCATATTTTAAGAAGCTCAAAATCCTCCTATAAGACGTTTATGAGTCAAAGGATATTTGGATATTTTATTTTAGCGAAAATAATTTAATAACAGTCGAATATTATAGAGGTTAAAATTTTAAAATTTTATAAATTTGTTTTGACTCGATTCCGAATTAGATTTCAAAATTTATGTAAGTTTTAAGAAAAAGATAAAAGAGAAAAAAAGAAAAAACAACGATTTACCCTAGTGGGCCGGCCCAGTCAGCAGCCAACTGGGTTTAGAAGTATTAGGAGAGTACGGGAGGTAAGGTTAGATGCGTTGGTGTGGCTCGATTCGGCGGAAGCTTGATGGAAGGCTTCGAATGTGCTCCGGTGGACGTCGATCGCGTTCCCGTCGATTCTTGTGGCTAGGGTTAAAGGAAAGTTAGGTTCCCGTCAATGGGGTGTCAGGGATTATATAGGCGTTGAAAATCTTAGGGCAGGGGTAGGGTTTTGAGTCGGTTTTGGACGATTTGATTCGTTTCCGTTCGGAAACGTTTTGTCGAACAGCTTGCATGCGGGGCAGGGAAGCAGTTCGTCCCGAGCAAAGTAAATCAAAATTATATAAAAATATCTGTAGCTTAAATCGAAAAACTTAAAGAAGAAAAGTTGTAAATAATGATAAGATGCAACTACAGTAAGAATTTGAACGAAAATTGATGCACGATTGAAGAGTAATTGAACTTTTGTTGTTTCCGATCTAAGAAAGTAGATCGCGAAATTCTCCGGCTGTAGTGGATGAAAATAGGTGAGATTTCTTGGTATGGATCTGTATTAACGATATCTAAAAATTTCATGAAAATTTGAACGTCAACCGAGCAACTCACGGACCGTGACGAGCAAAACACTAATAAACAGATTTTTAATTGAAGTTCCGAATTTGCGACGATCTCACGGCCGGTGCTATGGATGGAGAGGTCGGTGGAAACTGGCTACTTCGAGTAGGGAACTAGGCAAAAGAAACGGATTCGAATTTAAACTGTCCAACGAAAAGATATTTGATTTTGAATGGAGGTAGACGAAGAAAAATGGGATTCCTATGGACTGATGGATCCTGGCACATCTAGGGAGCGTGTGTTGCTTACATCTATATCCTAGCATCTCGCTGGAACGCAAAGTGTCCGCCGGGAATTCCACCAGGAGTTTAGATCAAGGTCACCACCGAATCGGGACACTCTAGCGCCTCTAACCTTGTCTTTCCTACTACCTGCACGTCCCTGAACTACTAGATATCATCTTATTATTTCTAAACCGCAGATTCATCCAGGAACGCTGCCAAAGCCCTGACACCTCATCTGCAATGCCGTCGTTCATCTGAAAGTCTAGGGACGTTGTTGAGCGCGTCAAAAACTCCATTGTAGGAGAACTATAGAGATGAGGACACGTCGGGGGAAACCGCCGACGCCCGTTCAGGTTAGCCAGCAAGTCAAATTTGTTTTCAGCCAATCAGATCGCGCCATGTAGCACCAGTAAGTAGTCAAAGCCCAGTCAGCAGTCAAAGTGCAGCCAACAGTTTACTTTGGTCAATTCTCGAATTTTAATTGATTAAAAATCACAGAAAATTTATAGATCTTGTAAAATTCATAAAAAGTCAATTATAAGTCAGATTTGCGCAAACTTTGTAGCATCCCAACTTTTAATAAAGATGGAATACCTGTGTTATTGTGCTAGTCCCTGGATCAATTGCTAGCACCACAGTACAAAATGAAATATCATGCAAATGCATCAAATTCTATTACATCGCATGATCCAGTCTTTGCAAAATAGTATTACAACTTGCATAGTCTTAGAAGACTAGCAGAAAACAAAGACATACAGCGGAAAACATAGTACAACATTGAGCCCATCTTCTTCATGTGCCACAGGCAAAACATGTTGGCGATAGTCTCGAGATCCTAAACGAAATCCTCACTCGTCTTCAGAAATATCTGCAATATGGAATATGCAGCCACAAGGGAGTCAATACAATTTAATGTATTGGCAAGTAACACTATGGTGGATATAAATGGCAAGACTAATACTACATGCTTATTTGGCTGAGTGGAGTTTTGGCTAAGTTTTGCATAAAGCCAGTTTTTCTCCTATCACTTTTGTAAAACCAACTTTTCTTTTCAAAAAGGGTGGCAACATTGGATTAAGATCCAAGCACCACAATACTCTTCACTTGGTCAAAATTTTACTTATTGAAATTGATGATGAGATTCTTCTGTCAATCCTTGTCCAGCTGCTCATAGTTGTCCATAACCGGGGACACGGCTAAGATCTTAGTTTGTTGACCCTGCAGAGGTTGTGCACTTTCACCCTTTGTCTTCAATTAGCCCAAACATCCTATACACCCGGAGTGCATCATGGAAAGGAGAGAATTGAGACGAGATCTTTCAGAAGAAGAAGTCCAAACCCACCGGCAAGACCCGTTCCACCTATAATTTTGCTACATCTGCTTGTCAAGCCTGGGCTGAACCCTCACAACTTAATTGATCAAGACAGAGCCCATATTGTCAAAAGGCTGCACGGGAAGCTACTAGATTTAGAGGGACATAGTAATCTCTTTGTTCCTGGGTGGCCATCCGCAAGTGACAACCTCAAGTGGAATAACCCTTAGATAAGGGCCCTGAGGAAACACTCAACATAAACCAGTCATACCACTTCCACCCAGGTGGTTCATTCATTAGTTATACTTAGGATTTTTCCTCAACATCTAGTAAAACAATTTGTAACATTGCATAGCATCTACTAAGTTCTAAGGCTATCAAAAATAACAAGGGTAAAATAGATGGCTACACACTACTAGGATAATAGCATAGCATAATATAACTTAGTAAAATTTCCTATCATGCATACTACTCAAAATCAACTAATGCATATAGAAAATAATGGGTAGTTTATGATGTGTTACTTGCCTTGTTGAAGTTGGTGAAGGTATCACACTCTCTTCACAAAAGATCGTTGCTCTCCGTACAATCTATTCATTGAAAACACAATAACAAAATAAACAAGCATCCTAACAAACATTCATTCAAGTGAAGAACATACAAAGCAACAACCATGGAAAAAGGGATGTAACCAAGTTGGCTAGGACAAGGTCAAGGTTTGAGTTGAATGATTCATTCTCTAGTGGTCTCATTCTTGTTAAGGAAATTCCAATGGTTTACTTGGGAAGGACTAGGTTGAGTTTGATGTGATCTAACTTTATTATAACCATACTTGTCGAGGAAGCTCCAAGAGTTCACTAAGAATAAACATATTACTTCTTCAACTAAAGTAATACATGCAAACACTTGGTCATATTCACCTTCAAAAATATTTGAGTGATTATGTTAGTATTTTCCATTGTGGTTAGGGTAGGTCTACTAACTTCATCATCAAAGGGAAAAATATTACTAAGTCTTGGGTTTTCCATTTGGGTCAATGGTTGGACAAAAATAACTTGTTATTCTTCAACTTGTATGGATTATTTCTAGACCTCATGTGATTGCCTTCTTGAAGATCATCTTCATGCTTCTATTGTAGTCTTGTTCCTTGGATGGATTCTTCTCTTGGTCTTGATAAATTCTTCATGGCTTTCACTAATTAGTTTGTGTATGGTATGGGCACAAATACCACCAAGTCAAAAAGAAGAGAAAGAAAATAAGAAGAAGAATAGAAAGAGAGAGGGAGATGCTTTCTTCTGAATTTCTTCACACTTGTATTTCCTTGAGTTTCTTCTATGTGTGGAGTCCAAGTATTTTCTTCAAATTTCTTCATTGATCTTCCTTGTATCCCTTCATATTGCCACCAAGTTGATATTGAAGTTTCATTCTTGTGCTTGAGTCTTGATCTCCATTTTGCTGTCTTGGTGAATTCTTGAAGCAAGAATGGGGAAGTCGAGAAGATAGAAAACTAAATTTTTCTACTTGGTACTATATGTGATTTGCACATTCTAAGGACATGGCTTGGCTCCAAATGGACATAACAAACAATGGTAGAAAGAATACAAACAAAATCTAAGACATGATAAACTAGTGGTTCACTATGATGGATTTTTGGTCCAAAACATATGGTAATGGTCCAATGGTGTCCAAAATGGTTGGGCAAGGTTTTTCTGGTCCAAGGTTATCAAATGGAGCAATTTTGCAAAAGGAACTATATTGAAATTATTTATAGAAATTAATCTATGTCAAAAATACTCAAATAGACAACTTAATTCTAAATTCAATTTTAATTTGTTCAAATATTATTTTGGGACAGAGGATATGAAAGTACACATTCTAAGGTTTCCAAATATATTTTATTTGCAATTTTTGGATTTGTAGAATTTGAATTATGCCAAATTTCATCAAACAAGCATATTTGAATTTGAACAAATTTAAGTTTGTCAAATTTGAATTTGGCCAGTGCCAAAAGTTTCTAAATGTCAAGGGCTTTCCAAAAAGTCCAATATTGCTAAATTTGGCTAAGTGGTTGAAAAGTTATGCTGATTTGAAGTTGCAGGGGCTTTTCTGCAAATCTGCCAAAAATTCTACCGGGAGAATTAATCCAGAAATTTCTAGGCCACGTGGCTTCCTGCGATTGGTTGGCTCTGTTGCCTGTATGCTGACTGGGTGTGCTGATGTGGCAGCTGACTGGGTTAAGTGATTTGATCTGGATCGTTAGATCCAGATCCAGGGGTGGGGGCTGCGTACCGCTTCGGGTTTTAATCCCGTGCGTACGATGCAGATCCAACAGAGCAGATTTAAAATAGGGGGTTAGGGTTACCTCCCGCCGGACTTTGGTCGCCGGAGATGGCGGGGGCGGTGGCGCTAGCTCGGGAGTGGACGGCGGCGACGCTCTAGAGGTTTTCCGGGCACGGGGATACCACGGGAAGGTGACGCGCGACACGGTGGATGCAATGATGACCACGGGGAGTCTTCACGAGATCTGCAATGACGGCGGCGAGGAGGTCCCGAGGCGACTGTGCGGTCCCCGGCTCCGGCGAGCTCGCCTCGTCGCTACCCTGTAGCAAAATGACGCACAAAAGACTCAAAACGCGCGCACGGACAAGGGGAAGGAGAGGGGCAGAAAAAAAAGGTGGCGGAGCTTACGGTTGCTGCCGGAATCGACGAGAAGACGGCGGCGGCAGAGGTTACTCCGGCGAAGAAATACTCTGTGTTGGGGGCGCTATTCTGCTGGAAAACAGAGGGTAAATAGGGAGGAGGGAGAGGGGATTAAAGAGATGGAAACGGGGATTTGATTGGGGGCTTTAATCGCGCGAATTGAAGAGGATTGAATCGGGCGTTTCCTGCCATTTCGAGGGTTGAAGATGACCACGTCATGATGACGTCATCAATGTTTTTCTTTTTTTCTTTTAATTCCTGTTTTCTTATTTATTTTGTATCTTTTGATTCATAAATCCAAAACACCTCAAATAACTTTCTGAATTCTTAAAATAAAAATATCTTTCAACTAAGAATGTTTGTGGGCAACTTTGGACACATTTCAAATTTTGAAATTTGAAAATATGATTAACTCCTTAATAGTACTTAAAACCAAATTTAAAATAGAAAAGGTAAATAAATGAAATTTGGGTTCTATAAAATTACATATACCTTCTACTTGTCAAATAATATTTTTTTTAAAGTCTTTTCAACACATTTTCATATTTTTGAAAATATAATTAATTACTAATAGTACTTAATGTATATTTTTAAATTAGAAAATTAATAAAATGAGGTTTTGATTAAATAAAATTTCAGAGACAATAAACATGTCAAAAACTATTTTTGAAAGTCATTTCACATCACTTTTATATTTTATAAATTTAAGATTTCAGTGATTTACAAATAGTAACTTTATTCCATTTTAAAATTTAGAAAATTATAAATTGATGTTACTGTCTAAATAAAATCTCAGAGACATTTTACAAGTCATATATTATTTTTGGAAAGCCATTTTTAAACTATTTTAATATTTTATAACTTAGGATATGAAGGATTTATTAATAGTAACTTAATGATATTTAATTAGTTCATATCAGATTATTAATATTGTTGATCAATAAAATTTAGAATAAAACCACAAGTCATGCTATTGTTTTCCAAAACCCTCTTTTATGTTATTATCAAGCAATGCATTTTATGAATAGCACTTTATGTTTAAAACTTGGAATAACATTTGCATATCAATATAAATAGTTGTTATTATCATAAAATAATATTGAGGCATAAAAATTATTAGAGATAATAATTCTTTGGTTTCAAAAGGTATAAAACATTTTAAAAGTAATAGTTGATTTGAAACCATGCTATAAAATAAGGTTTTCTAAGAGAAAAACAATTTCTTTGATTAATGAATATTTATTTTGAATGGGCTTTTAGGGTTTATGGAATAGAGGTATAATTGGATTCTTAATTTCAATTTTCATTGAGTTATGTATTGTTTCCTTTTGTTTCTTGCATCTTATTTGGTTTTTGGTGACTTGCATAACATGAAAACAAAAAGTTTCAATTTTTAGTGATTTTTGTACTTTCCAAAAATCAGGGATGTTACAAACTTGGTGTCTACGGAGAGAGAAAATCCAGATATACTCAGATTTAAATAAAATCTATGTTTCACCGAATATTTATTTTCTGTTTTTCAAAATACTTTATGTAGTAATTAAATCATAATAAATTAATCGTAAGTCAAAATTCGTCAATCTATCTGTTATTTTTTTTCCCAACTTGTTTAAATGTTTAATACGAATTAGACCGTGCATATCTTTAAATAATCCTTATTTAATCACTTAAATTGTTTTAATTATTTTTTGTTGCATTAAAAACATTTTTCATGCATCATACATGTTATATACAATCAGAGAACATATGAGTTTGTGTTATTGCATTAGCAAATTATCATGCATGCATCTGTTGCATATTTTTTGTCTTGTTATTTATTGTGTTACTTTGCAACGTATAGATTGCGACGATTATAACATTTGTGGTTGCGAAGAGTACATGAGCGTCTTCAACTACTGCCAAGGCAAGTGGCATAGATGATCCTACTATTTTCTATATATGCATTAGAGTTTTACCATAGATATGCACGAGTAGGAATTGTGTGTTATCGCTATGCTAGATTGCTTCACTATCACCGAAGTGGAGTGATCATATGTTCCCCTTAGACAATAGCAATCCATATGCTAGGCAAACATCATATTGCTAGATTGCTTAACCATGCATGTAGTAATTCGTGGTTGGGATTATAATCATGTTAGTATGACAGTTGTTATTTTAATTTCTTATGGAAAACAATATGATAATTAACGAACCAGTGGGCGGATTGCTAGCTTGTCACCAGAGTTCAAATATTGGTGGGGACCGCCGCCCAATATTCTGATATTGTGTTTGGTTTCCTCGTGTAGATGCTACTTGTGTGCAGCAGTGTTTCATATTAGTATGGTATGGACAGAGTTTATAAGGTCTGGTTGAAAGTAATGTATGGGCACCTAGAGGGGGGTGAATAGGTGCTATGACCAATTTTATTTTTTCTTCAAGATTAGACTTGACACAAAAGGTAAATTCTCTAGATAATGCAACTACGGTGAATTTACCTATATGACAAGAACAACAACAAGCACAATACAAGTAAGGTAAAGGAAAGGGAACGAGAGTTTATAAGGTCTGGTTGAAAGTAATGTATGGGCACCTAGAGGGGGGTGAATAGGTGCTATAACCAATTTTATTTTTTCTTCAAGATTAGACTTGACACGAAAGGTAAATTCTCTAAATAATGCAACTACGGTGAATTTACCTATATGACAAGAACAACAACAAGCACAATACAAGTAAGGTAAAGGAAAGGGAACAAGAGAACCGAAGTCGGAAGCACGTGGATGAAGGGAATATGCCCGAGAGGCAATAATAAAGTTGTTATTATCTTATTCCTTATTTATGATAAATGTTTATTTCTCATGCTAGAATTGTATTAACCGGAAACGTTGATACATGTGTGTTTAATAAAAAACAATGGTTCCTAGTATAGCCTCTCTTTTAACTAGCTCGTTGATTAATAGATGATCAAGGTTTCCTGATCATGAACATTGGATGTTGTTAATAGCGGGGTCATGTCATTAGAAGAATGATGTGATGAACATAGACCCAATAACAAGATAACAATACGATCAAGTCATTTAGTTTATATTGTTATATCTTGCATACGAAGTAACTTATTCCTTAGACCATGAGATCATGTCAATCACTGATTCCGGAAGGGTGCTTTGATGTCATCAAACGTCACACCGTAACAGGGTGACTATAAAGGTGCCATTTGGTATTCAGAAAGTATTAGTTGAGGCTCATGGATCAAGAGTGGGATTTGTCCATCCAAATGACGGAGAGATATACTCTAGGCCCTCTCGGTGATATCACATCGACACCGCTTGCAAGCACGTGATATGATCACAAGGATGTCATATCACGGAAACAAGAAAAGAGTACTTGTTAGGTAACGAGATTGAACAAGGTATGGTTGATACCAATGATCGATCCTCGGACAAGTAAAATATCGCGAGACATAGGGAATAGTTTACGACGTTGATGGTTCACACGATCACCAGAGTCATCGTTGAATATATAGGAGTCATCACGGATCTCCAGATCCCGCTGTCGATTATTGATCGGAGAGGAGTCTTGATCATGTCTATCTTATTCGCGAACCGTAGGGTGACACACTTAAGGTTCGATGACGCATTTGAGAGGATACGGAATATCGAAGAATATTTTGGACAGCACCAAAATTGTTTCGGGGGAAATTGAAATAGTTCAAGGGGTTTTTCGTCAAATGGTTGTTAATAGAATTAACAAATGATTTGAGGTGCTATATGCAAATGTTTGTTAATAGAATTAACAAATGCTGAAATAAAGAAATAAAAATGTTTTATTTATTTATTGAAGAAAACTCTTGGATTTTCTAAGTGGGAAATAAAGGAAGGATGAGTGGATGTGAGTGGAGTGTCCACTCACATGAAGAGGGAAGAGGTGGGGGCACCACCATGGCTGGCCGCACCCCACTCTTGGGCTGCCTCCCTCTCCCTATAAAACGAGGGTGAGGGCTCCTCCTCCTTCACACACTTTCTCACCTCATTTCCTCTCCACCCGCTGCTCCATTCCATGGTCTTCGGCTTGGCGAAGCCCAGACCGTGGGATTCTTCGCCACCACCACGCCGTTGTGCTGCTGGAGTTCCGAGGGATCCTCTACTTCCGCGCCCCGCCGGATCGAGGGAACGGAGGTTGTCATCAACCGTACGTGTGACCGATCACGGAGGCACCGCCGAATTGCGGTGCACATCTTCTTGCTCTCGGGATCGGTGTGAGTACGACTACGCCAACAACGAGATTTGATCTCGTAATGCTTTGTGTCTTCGAGGGTATGTTTCCTAAGACCCTCTCTATGCCCGTTGCACTTCATCTCCTAGATTAGATCTTGGTCTGTCGGGTGTCTCTCGTGTAGGATTTTTTTTTCTATGCAACGAACCCTTTAGTGGTATCAAAGCCGGATCTATGCGTAGATGATTTGTACGGGTAGAACACATAGGAGTATGTGGGCGTTGATGACCATGTTTTTGCCTCCTTGAGTATTTTATGATCTTAGTGGCATAGTAGGATTAAGCTGCCCTAGACTAAGTTTACGTGTACTATGTACGCGAGAATTGTCTCACTTGTGGCTGAGGGAGTGTCCATTTCTCCTACTATAGTTAAGATCTAATATACAAAGGGTTGTTCAAAATATGTTTTATCAGCGTTGTGGCTTTTGTACGTAGGTATGAACGGTTCTATCCTCGTAAGCCCAAGCCACGTAAAATATGCAAAAATAAATTAGAGGCATCTAACTTGTTTTTGCAGGGCATGTGATGTGATATGGTCAATGTTATAAACGTTATGTATGAGATGATATCTTTTGTAAATTATTGACATACCGGCTGGAGCCATATAATTGTCTTATTTTTATGGCCTGCGTGTTGTATATCATATCCATGATATATGTTGTAATGGACAATCAAGATGGAGGTGCCACGGATCTTGGTGCCACGCCGGTGGAATGATGGAGACCATACCATGATGCACAAGATGGAGATCAAGTGCAAGAAGAACCATATCATATCACATTATCCATGCATGTGATGTTAATCCTTTTATGCATCTTATTTTGCTTAGATCGCGACGGTAGTATTTTAAGATGATCCCTCTCACTTAATATCAAGATATTAATGTGTTCTTCCTTAAGTATACACCGTTAAGAAAGTTCGTCGTTTTGTGACACCACGTGATGATCGGGTGTGATAGACTCAACGTTCGCATACAACTGGTGTTTTCAAGCCTAGCATGTACAAACATGGCCTTGAAACACATGCAATACTACATTTTTACTTGCAAGCCTAGCATGTATAGACATGGCCTCGGAACACGTAACCGAAAGGTTAAGCATGAGTCATATGGATGATATGATGAACATGTTGATGTTCGCCTTTGCAACTACACCGTCTCACGTGATGATCGGTTTCGGTGTAGTGAACTTGGTTCGTGTAATCACTAAAAACGACTAAGAGGGATGTTGTTTTTGAGTGGGAGTTCATGGGATAATTTTAGAATTAACTTGAACTTATTTATCATGAACAACCAATCACAGTGAATTTGCACAAATTGTAGTATTCATTGGCATCCACAAAACTACCTTACACTTAGATTGTTAATAGAGATATAACTGTTATGATCTGATAAATAACATTTAATATTGGTACTGTATTAGTGAAATTTAAAACTGAGTCCTATTGTAGATTTTTGGTATTTCCTACCTAGATCCATATGATTAATGATTGATTGATCTAGAGAGCAAATTATTCCTACTTAGAATCCAAAGTCATGCTTGCTTCCAAATTACTTTATCTCCAAAAGAATATTTTGTTGATCAAGGTGATTTAGGAAGTGAAAAGAATTGTTTTCAGAAATAATCAAGTGAAAGATATATTGATATCTAGAAACTTATTTGTGGCAACATGACTGAGTATAATTTAGCGTGACAATGTGTCGTGGTGGTATCACGGCAGATGTCATGGGATGGCTAAAGGTAGGGGCCGATGGACGCTGGAGGTATCCGGGGAGGGATCACACAACGAGTAGCCGCGTGTAGGATGTCTCTAGCACTGCAAACAACACGATCTTACCCAGTTTTAGGGCCCTCGGGTGGAGGTAACACCCCTATTCCTGCCTTTCTCTCTATTTGTGTGTAATCCGAGTAGCCACAGTACAGTGTATGCCTCCAGCCGAGTAGCCACTCTGCTGCTCTCTTTCGCTCTGGTGTTGTGTCTAGCAAATAAATGCGAAGTGAAGCAAGGTCCCTCGCGCAGGAGGGGGCAGGGCACCTTATATACTGGTGCCCAGCCGAATAAACAAAGACTAAAAGGTACGGTGATGTGACTTGACCACGGTGACTTTGGCACGCATCCGGGATCCCGCGCGGAGAAGCGCCGCGCCGTACGGCTGACAGCCCCTGTCCGCTCTGTCAGCTCCCAGCGTAGACCTCCATCCTGCCATGTCCCCTCTGTACTTGACAAGACTGGACGGCTGCCTAACCCTGCGTCACTGATGATCACGAACCTAGTAAGTTGAACCGCACGCGCGTACGGACGCAGGATACGCGGGATCTCCTGTCAGAACGGCTCAATTGACTTCTGGCCTGAGTAGGATTGCCATCCGTCTACTCAGACCAACTTCTCTACTCGGTCAAACATAACTTCCTTGATACCTTCTCTTGGCCATTGGTGGGTACGGCCGGATAGAAACCTACCGAGTAGCAAGTACCAGGTAGCCTCCTACCCGGTCAACGGCATCTTGACCTTGCCTTTAGCACTTGCCTTACCCCTACTCGGGGGTAACCCCCCGACATTAGTCCCCGAAGCTGGTAGAGTCCAATGAACTTGTTCGCTGGGCCCTGCCAACTTAAAACAAAACTTGGCTTCATGACTGAAAGAGGCCGAGTAGCATCTCCACATGGCCCCTTAACTCTTGCTTTAATCTCTTCTTCTCTGAGTAGAACCTCCTTTCCTCTGTGATATCGAGTAAAAAGACTTAGCAGAAATCCAGCCCACGATCCTGCGAGATCAGGCCAAATCCAACTGCCCGTGTGACTAAGGGGCACGTGGCACACGCAGAGACAGCGACGCCTCGATTCAAACGCAGGCCACACGCCAGCCTCTGCGAGTAGGGCCCACGGACCGTTAGGTCACCTCAACCGCACTCGAGAGCCCACGATCTGGACGTGGGATTAACTGCGCCCGTTACGCGCGCGTTCTGCGCTATGTGCGTTTCTAACGGTCAATTAACCCACGCTGCACGATCATTTGCCCACGATCAATCCGCCAGTAACGGCAATCCGCAGGGGAGAGATAAATACCCCTGCGCCGCACTCTGTTCCTCTTTCCTGCTCCTTTGCTCTCTTACTCTTCGTCTCCCTCGCCTCCGTCGAGCTTTCCGCCACCGCGAATAGCTGCTGCTCCGCCGCGAGAGAGATAGAGAAAAGAGCGCACCCGCCCCACTCCGTCGAGATCTCCACCTCCTCTGAGCAGATCCGCCTCCATGGCGCCCAAGAATGCCTCTGCTGCTGCCCGAGCCAGATGGGAAGACTCGGACGTGACGGCGGAGGACTGCACCTGGCTCGTCAACACGCGTCGCGTTCCTCCCGGCGTCGTCTGCCGCCATCCCGGCGACGAGATCGAGCCGGAGCCTCAGGAAGGTGAGTACGTTGTCTTCCTGTCCCACTTCAAAAGGGGATTTGGGCTTCCCGTCTCGGATTTCTTCGCCGAATTTCTTCGCCATTTTGGCCTCCAGCCACACCATTTACCTCCCAATGCCATAGTTATGCTTTCCACCCACGCCGCACTCTGTGAGGCTTTTCTGGGAGTTTATCCCACCATCCACACTTGGGGCCGTTATTTTTATCTCCGCCGCCAAAAGGTTCCAAAATCTGGCGGCACCACTGGCGCTCGTGAGATGACAAAGACCGGTGGCGCCATGATGCTCCAAAGGACAACTGGCCATCACCCGAGGGTAAAAGGGCTTGACACAGTGCGCAAGTGGCAGCGGGGATTTCTCTACATCAAGAACGTTGCCCCTGAGGAAGGGAAGCCCATAGAGAACAGGATAGGACTCCCTCCGTTCGTCAACTCTCCTCCCTATGGACAGAATTGGGGTTACGATCCATCGAGGAACATACCAGATGTCCTCTCTGTCGAGAAGCGCCTTACCGAGTTGGTGAAGGCCGGGCTGATGCAAGACGACCCCATTGCTTGCTGGGTGTCGTGCCGAGTGCTCCCGCTACAGAGTAGAGAGCACAAGATGTGCTATATGAGCGGTGCCAGGGACTGCACTCGGACGACAACGTTCGAGCTGAGCAAGGCCGAGGTGGCCATATGGGCACGGTCCATCATGCAAACCTCCCTCACCGAGAACTGGGCGTATGGCTTTGAGCCGTATAGCCGCGACCGTCCCATTGAACAGGTTAGTATCCTATCACTAGTGGAAACAACCCCTCTCGTCCAGGGGGCCAGGGGCATCTGTCCCGGCTGCAACCAAATCCGGGACAAATGCCATACATTGGTCCCGGTTCGTGCGCCCGGTGCAACAGAAACCGCCTGGGGGCATTGGTCCCGGTTCGTGGGGGAGATATCGGTCCCGGCTCGTGCCACTGACCGGGACCAATGCCTAGCCACATGCCACGTGGCACGCGCATGAGAATTTGTCCCGGTCCAGGCCACGAACCGGGACCAATGTCCCCCTTCCCCTATATATACTGCCCCAGCCCCCCCACCCTTCCATCTTTTTTTTGCTTGGAGGTGTGAGAGAGGTGGGTGTTAGTGTGTTTTATTTTACTATGCACACGAGGTGTTCGACGAAATTCCCGAGCCACATATAAGCTCACTAAAAATGGTATCTTCGAACGAGGTTAACAAACTTATCTTTTTCATCTGTAACTGATATATAAAAAAGTAGTATTTGTCGATGTACTGTGGTCATCTCTGTATTAATATGTTATTGTAATGTATTTTTGATAAACTTCATTAATTATACGATGCAGATGGATGCACGACAGCGATGGATGTACGGTGACCGACGCACTTCCGAGTATATGGCAGGCCTGAATGCATTTCTTGCTGTAGCTCAGGCAAACAAAGATAATGGCTTCATGTGTTTCCCATGTGTTGATTGTCGGAACGTCAGAGAGCACTCTTCCGAAAGAATCCTTCACGGCCATCTACTTCGGAGAGGTTTCATGCCCAGCTATAATTGCTGGACCAAGCATGGAGAAAGAGGGGTTGTGATGGAAGACGATGAAGAAGAGAAGAAGATCCTTTGTTCCCTGAATACGACGATACTGCAATGGAAGAGAATGGAGAAGAAGGAGGTGATCAAGAACAGGCATCAGAAGAGCCCGATGATGATCTTGGCCGAGTTATTGCTGATGCAAGGGACGACTGTGAAAATAAATTGGAGAGGTTGAAGCTGGACAACATGTTACAGGATCACAAAAAATTGTTGTACCCAAATTGCGAAGATGGTATCACAAAGCTCGGTACCACACTGGAGTTGATGAAATGGAAGGCACAGAAAGGTGTGACTGACAAGGCATTTGAGAGTTTACTTCAACTAATGAAGCCAAAACTTCCAAAGGATAATGAATTGCCTGAGAGTACGTACGAAGCAAAGAAAGCTCCCTGCCCTCTAGGATTAGATGTGCAGAAGATACATGCATGCATTAATGACTGCATCCTCTTCCGCGGTGAGAAGTACGAGAATTTGGATGAATGTCCGATATGCACTGCACTGCGGTATAAGATCATAGCAGATGACCCAGGTGATGTTGACGGCGAGCCCCCCCCCCCCCCCCCCCCCCGTAAGAGGGTTCCTGCTAAGGTGATGTGGTATGCTCCTATAATACCACGGCTGAAACGTCTGTTTAGAAACAAAGAGCATGCTAGGTTGTTGCGATGGCACAAAGAAGACCGTAAGTAAGACGGAAAGTTGAGTCACCCCGCCGATGGATCGCAGTGGAGAAAGATCGAGAGAGACTTCCCAGAGTTTACAGGAGAGGCGAGAAACTTATGGTTTGGTCTAAGTACAGATGGCTTTAATCCTTTTGTGGAGCAGAGCTCCAGTCATAGCACTTGGCCTGTAACTCTATGTATGTACAACCTTCCTCCTTGGTTGTGCATGAAGCGCAAGTTCATTATGATGCCAGTTCTCATCCAAGGCCCGAGGCAACCTGGCAACGACATTGATGTGTATCTAAGGCCATTAGTGGAAGAACTCTTACAATTGTGGGGCAAACCAGGTGTACGTGTGTGGGATGAGAACGAACAAAAGCCATTTGACCTACGGGCGTTGCTTTTCGTAACCATCAATGATTTGCCTGCTCTTAGTAACATTTCCGGACATACAAACAAGGGATACAATGCATGCACACACTGTTTAGATAAGACTGACAGTGTTTTTTTGGATAAATGTAAAAAGGTTGTATACCTGGGGCATCGTAGATTTCTTCCGATCAAGCATCCCGTAAGAAAGAAAGGAGGGAAGCATTTCAGAGGTGAGGCAGATAACCGGAAGAAGCCTGAGCTCCGTAGTGGTAATGATATATTCGATATGGTCAAGGACCTAGAAGTAATCTTTGGTAAGGCTGCTGGCAGCCAACCAGTTCCGTACGGCCCTGATAAGCGCGCACCCATGTGGAAGAAGAAATCTATATTTTGGGAGCTACCCTATTGGAAAGTTTTAGAGGTCCGGTCTTCGATCGACGTGATGCACGTGACAAAGAATCTCTGTGTCAATCTGCTATGCTTCCTGGGCGTGTATGGGAAGTCCAAAGATACGCCAGAAGCACGGGAGGACCAACAACGTATGAAAGACCCAAGCAACAAGCACACAGATACAAGGCGCCATTACTAAAGCAGAGAAGGAAATATTCTTTGAAGTCCTTTACAGTATCAAGGTTCCGTCTGGCTTCTCGTCGAATATAAAGGGGATAATAAACATGGCAGAGAAAAAATTCCAAAACCTGAAGTCTCATGACTGCCACGTGATTATGACGCAGTTGCTTCCGATTGCATTGAGGGGGCTTCTACCGGAAAATGTTCGAGTACCCATTGTGAAGCTATGTGCATTCATGAACGCAATATCTCAGAAGGTAATCGATCCAGAAATTCTGACAAGATTACAGAGGGATGTGGTCCAGTGTCTTGTTAGTTTTGAGTTGGTGTTCCCACCATCCTTCTTCAACATTATGACTCATCTCCTGGTTCACCTATGTGAAGAGATTCATATTCTTGGTCCAGTATTTCTACACAATATGTTCCCCTTTGAGAGGTTCATGGGAGTGTTGAAGAAATATGTTCATAACCGTGCTAGGCCAGAAGGAAGCATCTCGAAGGGCTATGGAACAGAGGAGGTCATTGGGTTCTGTGTTGACTTTATTCCTGACCTTAAGACAATTGGTGTTCCTGAATCGCGGCATGAGGGGAGACTGAGGGGAAAAGGAACGCTGGGAAAGAAAACAATGATACCTAGGGATGGGCATTCTTTCACCAAAGCACACTACACAGTTCTACAAAATTCTATGTTCATGGCTACGTATCTCGAGGAACACAAGAATATTGTACGGTCTGCAAACCCGGGGAAGGATGACTCATGGATTAAACGCAAACACATGGAGACTTTCGGAAGTTGGTTGCAAACACATATTATAAATGACACCACTGTTGAAGATCAGCTGTACATGTTGGCAGGGTCACCATCTTCGACTATTGGGAGTTTTCAAGGGTACGAGATAAATGGGAATACATTTTACACGAGCTCTCAAGATAAGAAGAGCACCAACCAAAACAGTGGTGTCCGCTTTGATACAACAAACGAGAATGGAAAAAATGACACATACTATGGTTACATAGAGGAGATATGGGAACTTGACTATGGACCTTCTTTTAAGGTCCCTTTGTTCAAGTGCAAATGGGTCAACCTGAATGGAGAAGGGGTAAAGGTAGACCCGCTTTATGGAATGACAACAGTGGATCTCAACAATATTGGTTACAATGACGAACCATTCGTCCTAGCCAATGATGTGGCTCAGGTCTTCTATTTGAAGGACATGTCTTCCAGACCGAAGAAAAGAAAAAATAAGGAAACAAATTCATCATACGATGAGCCTAAGCGTCACATAGTTCTCTCAGGGAAAAGAAACATCGTGGGAATCGAGGACACGACAGACATGACAGAAGATTATAATAAGTTTGTTGAAATTCCACCCTTCACAGTGAAAGCTGACCCCACCATCCCGTTAAATAATGAAGATGCTCCATGGTTACGGCCGAAGCGATCATAAGCAAGGGACAAGGGTTCATGGACCATCTCTACACGAAGAAATTTCAGAAGACTAACAGGGATGTTGTTGGTGATGTGTAATAGTAAACGTGGAATACATGATCATAGTTCTGTTGAAAAAGTGTTCACAAATATTCTGTAATAATAAACGAGATTTTGTTAGCCAAAATGATATTTATACCTATTCTGTGATTATGAACGGAGTAGGTGCAAGTTTAACCAATAATTTGTATTGACCAGTCAAAAGCTGGCAAGCATTGAGTGCTTGACAACTATGACCAGCCTGACTTCATTATCATCTCAACCAGCGGCCACCCACGCACTTTTCTGTTTCTCTCTCCTCCGTATCGTCCATTGAGATGTGCTTTGCACACAGGGCCGCTGTAACCAGCCCTGTGTGTAGCCATATGGGCTTTGCCTTATGGGCGTCATATATTCTGCGCAGATATTGCAGGCACACTTCGAAGTGATAGTACCGATACCATCCTGGAGCAAGTTGAGCTTATTTTGCAAGCAAAGCTGCATGACAAACCTTCCTTGAGCACTTTCTGGTTCAGAACGATGTTACCAACAGTGAACCTCGCAGAGGAAGTAGTAAGACTAATAGAAATGCAGAGATTCTATGTGAAGGACATGTCCTCCAGACTTCGAAGTGATATTACGGATACCATATTGACAGATATCCTTAAAACAGAAGTAGATCTTCGGTACTTCTTTAACAGTTATGATAAATTTTTGGAGGAGAAACGTCTAGTTGAACAACAAGCTAACTACCTTGGAGTTCAAATGACGCAAAGGGTTGCACCCGTGCGGTTACTTTGGCAAGCTGATAATGCATACACTCCTGCAATGTAGGTCTTCCGTGTTGCCAGGTACTGAAGGTTCTTGAGATCAGAAATATCAAAGAAATTCCACCACACTATGTTTTGAAAAGACGGCAAAAGAATGCTCAGAGTAAACCTTCGAAGGAAAACTATGGTTTTTCTGTTGTAGACGAAGATCTCAAATTCACCGTGTCAATAAGGTACAACTCGCTTTGTCGAAATTTATATAAATCACCCGGGATGCCTTGTATGCTCTGGACTCACTCGGAAGATCACGAGAGAAAACAAAAATTGTAAGATATTTATATTCAAATTATATGCAAATGGTAAAATAATTAATAGTTTCAATAGTTAGAATAATTATTTAGTTAAATGAAAAATGGATTTGAATTAGTTATGCAAATTCTAGCATTTTTCATGTTAAATTTTTTGTCAAATTCGAAAGTATATAGAAGTTGTTAATGTGCAAACTTAAACAATTTTCAAATTTTGGCGCTAAAAATTTTTGGGCGCGCAGGGTGCCACCAAAATTCGAAATAAGTTTTGGTCCCGGCCCGTGGTACCAACCGGGACCAAAGGGGCTCTAGTCCCGGTTGGTGGCACGGGCCGGGACTAGAGGCCCAGTTGTATAAATATCTCGGCCCTCTCTCCAGGCCGAGCGACTACCTAGGACAGCGGACATGCCTTGGCGAAGCCCTGCCGGCGGCGGGAACGGGTAGGAAGATCCCGCCGGCGCTGGTTCCGCCGGCGGGGTTGAACTAGGGACGCGTTGTTTCGACACAAATACATATTAAAAAAGGCCCGGGGGCCGTGCTTACATAGGGGGGCGGCGCGGTCACAGGCGGCCGGCCGTGCTTGCATATAGGAGGCGGCGACGCGGCCACAGGCGGCCGACCGTTTCTTGGGGGGGTGGTGGGTCGCTTAGTCTATTTTGGGGGGGGGGGCGCACCAGCGCCGGCCTACTCCTCCTCGTCGGAGGAGATGCAGTGGTAGGGGGTGCCTGCCACAGGTGGGCAGGCAGCTGGGGCGGGCCCGCCGGTGGCTGCGGAGGCATCGGGGGCGCGTGCGGCGGCGGCGGGGGCAGCTCCTCCGGCTGCGGCGGCGGTAGCGGTGGCGGCAGCTCCTTCGGCGACCATACGCCGGCGGTCCAGGCCCAGGTCATCCCGTACTCCAGGCCGGGGGGCAGCGGCTGTGGAGGCGGCTGGTCCTTGGACGCCTCCAGCTCGGCGTTCATTGTTTGCCACCAAGGGGCAGACGCCGAAGGGGGCGGCATGGCTTCGCCGTCGGCGGCAGCGGCGGCCAGGACCTGCTCCCACCGCTTGACCTCGTCCTCGACGAGGGAGCGGCGGGAGGCCTCGTAGGCTTCCTCCAAGCTGGCCTAGAGGTCGGGGTCCTCGTCCTCGGCGATGTTCTCGGCGATGTCCTCCAGGAGCCAAAGCTCCGGCTCCCTGCCCGGCGGTGGCGTGGGGTAGTCGGCGGTGCTCACCTCCTGGGCTGTGGGGATGTAGGAGCGACGGCGCTGGTCGTGCTCCTGCTGGAACTAGGTGGCCCAGTAGGGGGAGCTCCACGCGTACGCGCGGTCCCTGAGGAGGTGGGCCGGCAGGAGCGCGCGCCGGCGGTCGATCTCCTCGCGCAAGGCCTCGTTGGTCGGGGCCGGCGGCATGGGGATGCGCTGCAGGTTCAGGTGCCAGCCGTCCGGGAGGTGGACGTCCGGCCAGAACACCGGCGTGGCGTGGTCCCAGTGCCACTCGGCCTCGTCCTTCCGCACGTACCGGCGGAAGCGCTTGCCCTTGGGCGCGGCGCGGGGCGGCGCGCGTGATGCCGGAGGTGGAGCGGGGACGCGCGGCTGCCCGCCAATGCGGACACCTCCCGGGCCGAAGCTGAAGGCCTCCGCCGGCGCGCGGGGGACGCCGGCGCCTCTCTGGCCGGCGCCGCTCGAGGACCCGGCCTCGTGCTCGTTCCTGGGGCGCTTGAACCAGCGCGGCATGGCGGCTAGGGTTGCGTGGGCTGGGACGCGACCGGGGTGAATGGGATGTACAGGCAGCGGGGGCCCTTTAAAAAGGACCTGGGGGGCTGGCATGCCAACCGGCGGCCAGAACGTGGCGGCGGTTGCAGGCGGCCATAAATGCGGGGGGGAGCCGAGGCGTGCCGTTCGTGGCCACGCGCGCGCGGGGAAGTGGAGGCGCGGGAAGACGAGGCGGCCAGTGGGCCCTTTGACCGCGCGTCCCTGTGGTCTTAATTTAAGGGACCGGGCGAGCCAGCCATTAGGCCGCTGGCCAGTGGCCCCTTTGACCCCGCGTGGCTAGTGGCCCCTTTGACCGAATGTAGCCAGTGGGCTTATAATAAAAGACGCGGGGCCAGTCGGCCCTTTGACCAAAATGTGGCCAGTGGGCTTAATTAAATACGTGGGCCAGTGGACGCGGTTGGGGAAGGGGAGGCCGGTTGGGGATTGCGGGACAGCAGCAAAAAAATTGAAACAAAAAAAACCTGCCGCGGCAGGCAAAGTGGGCGGAATATTTGTTTTTTCAGAAAAGGTATCCATCCCGGTTCCTAAAACGAACCGGGACGAACTCCCTGGCCATGTTCGCCACGTGGTCCATCCCTACCATCCCGGGTCCTGGCACAACCGGGACCAATGGGGAGGGCCATTTGTCCCGGCCGGCCCATCCCGGTTGCACAACCGGGACAAATGGGCCTTACCAACCGGGACTAATGCCTCTGTTTCCACTAGTGTGTGCCTTGTGTTCGCACTATGATACCGAATAGAACTTCTTAGCCTAATATGCTTTGTGTTTGCATGCTATTCCGAATAGAATTCCTTAGCTTCATATGCTTTATATTTGCATGCTATCCCGAGTAGAACTCCTTAGCTTCATATGCTTTATGTTTGCATGCTATTCCGAATAGAATTCCTTAGCTTCATATGCTTTATGTTTGCATGCTATCCCGAGTAGAACTCCTTAGCTTCATATGCTTTATGTTTGCATGCTATTCCGAGTAGAATTCCTTAGCTTCATATGCTTTATGTTTGCATGCTATCCCGAGTAGAACTCCTTAGCTTCATATGCTTTATGTTTGCATGCTATTCCGAGTAGAACTCCTTAGCTAAGAACTCACCTCACTGTGCTATCTGTTTGCAATCTCAGCACATCCCGCGCCAGCGCGAAGAGGACTGCGAGGTCTTTACCTCCAACTGGACCAAAGACCGGGATGATGATGACGAGACCGCCTACGACACCCAGGATACCCTTTGTATCCCCAATGCCGTCCAACCCGGTAAGTCACGAGCTGATCCCTCTATTCGGATTGGTCCGAAGATGAAGAAGGTGACCAAGCTCATCTCTCTATTCATTAGCAACATTCTTTGCCTTTCTTCTTTGTTTCTAAGTTTCTTCCTTCCTTTACTATGCAAAGGATCTTGAGGCGGACGATGATGAGGAAGCTGTGGACGTTGACCCTCTGTCCATGGCGGCTCCCACCACTCGGAAGAGAGTTGGCAGTGGTGCCCAAGAACCTCCCCCGAAGAAAGCCAAGAAGACAGGCGCAAAGAAAGTCGTCGCCTCCAGGAGAAAACCCCCTACCAGCAAAGGGTAAGCATTCCATCCGAGTAACACTCTTTTGCCACTTCTCCCTGTGCTTTTCTCCTTCTGCCTCTCTGAACTTCTTTCTTCTCTCAGCGCTCCTCTCAACGCTGATGATGCCGCAGCCCCAACTCGCCACAAGAGAAAAGCAACCGTGCCCCTTGATAAACTCGTAGACCTCTCGGACGACGAGGAAGAGCAAGACCAGCAGGACAGGACGAGTGCGTCCTCTCCTATTGACGTGGAAGAAGATACCGGCGATGAGAACACTGGCGCTGGTGATGATGTTGATCCCATCCCCCAACAGCAGCAAGATGCTGCTCATGACGAGACGCCGCCATCTCCCCCAGCTGCATAAGCTGGGGAGAACATTGAAGAAAACCTCGAGCAACCAGACAGTGCCACCCTGGAGCGGCAAGACGACACCACCGAGCAGCAGGACACCACTGCTGCAGCACAAGATGATCCCGCGGCCGGGCCGTGGGTAGAAGAAGTTATCGACGCAAGACCTGGTCCCGCTGCAGAGCAGCGGGTAGAAGAGACCGTGGTGGAGCCCGTCCACCAGGACCAAGTGCAGCCCAACGCTGCACCGGGTAGCCAGCCTCCCGTGCCGCCTACCCCGCAGGCGACTCCACCCAGTGCTCCAATTCCTCCACCAATACAGACAACACCATCGCCTCTGCCAACTGCATCTACTCGCCCTGTGCCACCAGCTGCTCCTCGGTCAGACAATGCTCCTAGCCCCAGGAAGATTACTAAGTCTGGAACCGAGCCTACTCGGAAGAACCCACAGCGCAATGTTGCGCAAACTGGACAGCAGATGCCACCACCCAAGCCACAAGGTGAACAAGCCGCGAAGCAGGTGGTGAAGAGCAAACAACTGGCACTCGGCGCGCCCACCTCTAGCTCCAACCCAGCTACTGCTGGGTCTGCTGGTTCTGCCGAGGGGCCAAGTGCTGGAGCTGTCACCCGCGTGCAAGCTAGCTGGCCGGAATACATGCTGGATCTGCCCCGGCGCCATGAGATCTCACTGGCCAGGGGAGAGAAGAATCTATCTGCGCTGAAAGGAGGCCCAGCTGTGGCGACCTAAACCAAGTCCAAGGGCAAGGGAGCAGCAGCTGTTCCTGAGCTCTTGTCGCGTGAGGCGGAAGACAACGAGGTTGAATCAGAAGGCCTTGCCGCGATCTTGGACCGGGTAGCGTTTGTGGACCCAGCTTGGAACAACAAAGCGCATGGCAACCCCAAGTGGGAAGGTCTTCACCTGGGTCCAATCGACCACTACCACGTCGACTGGAACAAGGCTGACATCGGCTCTGTTCCAATGACAATCGCCAGCCCCACCTGCACCTTGGCCGGGAAGCTGTTCAGCCTGCACAAAGCTGCCGAGGATGTCGAGCAAACTTATGTTGTACGTCTTTTCTTCTCTCCTGCATTTTCCGAGTTGCTGTTCTTCCTTTTTCTCCTCTTTTCCTCTTTTCCTCTTAGCCATTCCCCCAGTCCCCGAGATTCGGGCCGAGTAGGCGAAGACTCAATCCGAGTTGTCGTCTACTCAGGCCAAATCTTTCAAAAAATCTCAAACTTTTTTCTCTTCTGCTCTGCAGAATAGCCTCCAGAAGAGGACGAAACTGTTTTGCCGGCTACTCTGGAACCACCGCATCGCCAAGGACCGTCTTGAGGCTCTTGAAGCCGAGAAGAAAGACGGTGAGGCGATGGAGCAGGCGGCACTGGACCGCACTATCCAGATTTCAGAAGTTGAAGGTAAGCTTTCAGCAATTCGGTTTGTGCATTTTGTGTTTACGCCCGTGTTTGCTTTTTTGCTTCATCGTTGTTTTCTCTGCAGGCAAGCTTAATGGTCTGATTGAAAAGCATCGCGACTGCGAAGTTTTTGCTGCCTCTGCCAAGAGTAAGATCCAGACTCTAGAAGGTGAGTCTTTTTCCCTCTTCTCTGCAATTGTGTCTATTCAGCTATCTGGTTACTCTGCTAACACTGTTGTTCTTCTCGCAGAAGAATATAAGAAATTCCGGGAACATCACTTGACCCTGCCTCATGCCTGCCGAGGTGCGGCAATAGTTGGAAACCCGTGAAGCTAAGATTGAAAAAGAGCGCACCGCCGAGAGGGCGGAGTTTGAGAAAATGCAGATCAAGCTGAAAGCCGCCCTCGAGGATGCCATCAACCAGGTTGCTGAGAAGGAGGAGGTCAAGAAGACTGCCAAGGCCAGAGAGAATACGCTCGAGATGGAGATCTCGATGCTGAAGAAACACAACGAGCAATTCGTCCTCCAGATTGCAAATGCGCGCAGCATTGAAGACAGGCACATCTCGGATGAGAACGACTGGAAGATCAAGCTGGGAGCCTTGCTAGTGGATTTGGAACGTAAGTTTTCTCTTCTCTGCACCTGACTGTTTCTCTTCTCTGCCACTTTTCTACCTGGTTTCATCTATTTTCTGCCTCTGATTCTGATCCCAAATAGATCCCTATGCAGATATCTTCCTTGATCTCCGTTCTGCTAGCGTGCCTGCTCTAGCGAAGGCAAGACAACTCCGAGCTGCATCCGGAATGCCCATCGACAACACTTCCACTATCAATGATTATCTCTTGAGCATCAAGTCTCAACTCCGCTCCCTCAAGGGCTTGGGCACCTCCATGGTGTCCACTGCATACAAATTGCACGATCTGTTCTGGCCGGATCAAGCTGCGCCAGACAGCTTCAGCGAGATCGTCGAGAAGCTGAACGAGGTGAAGGCCGAGTTGAAGAAATGGCGTGCCTCTGCAGCTAGGGAAGGAGCTGATGAGCTACTCCACTTCATCATCAACTGGTATGAAAACTTGGACCTCAGCAGGATCCTTACTATCCGAGAAGAATCCAAGTGCACCACGAAGCCCGAGTGCGTTACTCGCCGGAAAGCCGTGGCTTACGAGATTGCCTCCTACACTGACACCGCCACCTACATCGACGGCCTTCCCGAGCCAGATAATGAGCCCGAAGATGAGGATGAGGATGAAGAATACGATGATGATATCCCCAGCGAGGAGTTGGCCGAGTTTGAGGAAGGTGCAGCAAAGGGAGCGCCCGAGAAGGGGAAGGCCAAGGTCGTCGAGGGGACCGAGCAGCTGGTCAACCCGGAGGAGTTCGTGTTGGCCAGCCACGCCGAGGCCGAGCATCCGCAACCCAGCGCCCATGAGGCCACCATCACCACCGAGATGGTGATCGAGCAGGCGGCTCCCGAGCTGGGCACAACTGCTGCTACACCACCTGATGCCAACCCGCTGCCCAGGACCCAGTCTGCTGCGTCCACCTCTACCACTGATCCTATCTCCGTCGCCACTGCAATCTCTGAGCCAGTTGCCTCTGCCAACGCTGATGCTGATAGCACCAAGGCAGTGATGACTCCCAAGTGCAGGAGATCAATTGTAGTACCTTTCGATAAGTATTTGAGTGTCGAACCCACGAGGAGCTGAAGGTAAGCTATCTATTCTCTAAAGCCCTATAACCCTCTTATATGGCTGTTTATGCAAAGCAATAAGTTTGACTAAAAGGAACTAACTAATTAAAAGCAAGTGATGTGGAGTGTGGTTTTTCTAGTAACTAGTGAAGCAAGTTTAAAATGCAAGTTTCTAAGCAAGTTTCACAAGTAGCAAGCAGCAAATATCTCAAGTATCTCAAGGGAGCAAGTGTTCTAGCAATAGGTGTTTCGTTCGTGTGGTTGTCACAATTAGTGAAGCACATGTTTTAGTCTTAGTTGTTTCTTCTAGGAAGGAGCCATGAATAGGTATAGTCAAGTAATTGATCTACAACCCCTTATGATGGATCATGTGGCCAAGTAAATGACTGCACAAGATTGATTAAGACATAAAGTCCCACCATAGCCTTACGTTCTAAGGTCCCCTATATATATCCCCCAATAACTTAACTTTGTGGCTCGGTCTCAAGTTACTGTCACTCCCAAGTCAACACCACGCCATTATGCTACCGGTGATCACCTTACATGCATTCCCCAACATATGCGTGCACTCATATATTGTACATAAAGACAATCATAGAAGATAACAAACTTGTATGCAACCAATCAACGAACTATTTCACCATTGCCAAGAACAATTCACTACTCAAACATAGACGGGGAGACACAATACATCAAGGGAATATAGTATTTCATCATACATCGTGTTTTCCAAGAGATTACAGTGGAGAGATGGAGCTGATCTTGCTGTAGATGTTGATGATGAACACGCCGGAGGGGGGTGGAGCCCTCCGGGGGTGATCCCGGCGGCGTTTCCCCCCTCCGATCTTCTCCGGCGGCAGCCTTCTGTCTCTCTGTTTCGTGGTTTCGTCTCTCGGCGCCGCCTCCTCCTCGAAAAGGCCAGGGGACCCTTTATATAGTCGTTTTTAGGTCACGAGACACTCGGGAGAAGAAAGATCGACGACATCGGAGCCACGGGGGCAAAAAGGGGGCCTCTCACACGACCAAGGAATCTGGCCGCGTGGAGGGTCCTCTTTGCCACCTGGTTGGCCTTTTGGCCCTCTACTTTGGCCCATGGTCTTCGTCTCAAAAATTCTGCTCTTTGGCCTTGCCCTTTTTGGAGTCCCGAAGCTCCCGGAAAGTCTGAAACACTAAAAAGTACGTTTTCTGGAAAAACAGGGTTAGAACCAAAAGAAGGGGGATTGTTTAGAAAATCCCCCAAATCATAATAAAACATGAATATAAGTTGCTAATATGTACGAAAAACAAGTAATAACATGCAAAGTTCATGTATGCATTTTACATGCATCAACATCCCCAAGCTTAACCCATGCTCGTCCTCGAGTATGAAGGTGATAAAACTAACATGGACTTTGCATATTGAAACAATCATGGGATATCAAGGAGGATTATTCATGCTACATATAATCAAATGATTAATACTATAAATGAGTAGCAATATACAATTCATGTTGTAAGAAATATCAATTATGCAAGAAAAGATGCTTCATGAAAGTTCACAAAGTGTATAATGAAATAAAAGCACTATGGACCAAATGCATACACAAAATGAAAAATAAAATCCTATATTGGTCAAAGAATAGCATAATGGAAAATAGAAAATATGGTGGACACTTTGGAGAAAATTGAGTAGAGGTAAAACATGATCAAGTCTTATTTAGCCTCTAAATTATTCAACTAAAATTACTAATTGAAATGTGGTATCCATTGATCTAGGACTCTCATTGCCCCTTTATCACTAGCATCTTAAATGGTGAATGTTGAAGTAATGTGAATGACAAGGTGGTTGAAAGCCTCATGCCCCATGAGTGTGAAAACCTACTCCATGATTACTCAACTTAAGATTCCTAATAAGCTTTGTACAATCATAATAAGTATTAATGACATCATAGAGAGCCGCAAAGAGGTACCTCTTGCCCCATGACATGGAAACAAGCCCATGTCACAATGACAAGACAAACAAACGGAGTAGACTCATCATCCTTTTTATTTTCATTCACTATTATGCATAGCTTATTATTTTATTGTAGGATGTGTTGTAGAGTCACTCAAGCTGTAAGTAAATTTCCACCATGATAAAGCTGGCTTGGGTTAGCGGCCCAATGCGTTTCTCTAGTCATATAGATACTTACTCATCAAAACTTACTATTCCTCTATTTCATTTCGGCATGGCAGGAGTCCAAAAACAAAAGTACATGATATCAACCAAATGTAAATTTTTGTTCAATGTTGAAAGCTTTCCGGTGATACACGTTTATAGCTAGCTCCCAACCACACACTTGTCAAACACAAAACTTGTGGCTCCCATTATTGGGTCATGTTTATTAGATGCATAAAAAGTAAAGTGTGCCTTCAAAAGTTCGTGAGAGTCCTATCCCAAGTTCAACCCATGACAATTAATAAAGTGAATATCTTAATTTAGAACATAAATAACACAATAACATGGTGAACATACTCGGAATAGAAATGAATCTAATGGGAAGATATGGTGGACTCACTGGAAATACTTGGCTAAGGAGTGTTGGAAACAAGTTTTTACTTGTTGGAATTTTTAAATTTTTGGCTAGCAAGAGGGAGATAGTTGACCAGCTACTACGCATGCATATGTCCATAGAACTACTAATTTCATGACAAACTAAATAAACCAGCAATTAATATCAAGGACATGAATAAGAGATAGCTCAAGACAACATTATTGCAAATTTCTACACATAAAAAGCCTATAAATCATGCAAACATATGTAGCTCTTCAAATCAACCATGGCATCCCTATTCCAAGTCATAATACTAGCATCCAATACATTCCAACCCCAAACTCCAGTAGCTCAATATCATATAAAATGATGGGTGTGGTCTTATCAAAACAAAAATAAAAACAAAAACTAGACGCTTCAAGTCTCTACGATAAATGGTTTGCTTAGAAAAACAGAAAATAGACGTGTGCTAACCAAAAGAGTGTAGCTCCAGTGGGGTGTTCATCACATCCCAAATCTTATGGCTTTCACCATTCTTGGATGTCTTGAGGCGCAGCTCCTCTATTCCCTGTGAAAAAAACTTCACAAAACTTGTTTCTCCCATTCTTTTTCTGTGGGGTGAGATTAGCAAGGACAAACAAATCACATGCTTGCTGTGCGAAATTCCAAATAAAATGCTCCAGTAGATAGACAATAAGGTTCATTATGTTGTATGTTCACTCTCTTGCTTGAAAGAATCATGGAAATTCGATTCCCAAGCCCAAAGAGTGCATAAAACAAAAGAAGGCAACATCTGTCCAGAAAAGCAACAGCAGAAAAACGAAAGTTTTTCCCTAATCTAGACTCGTCAAAACATTAATCCAATTTTTGTGCTTACAGAGAACAAAAAGTTGCATAACATACTAAAAAATTAGCTCAATCCGACATACCAATAAAAAACGTAAAATCATACGGTGAGCAGACTCGTGCTGAAACAGAAATTTCATGCACTAGGATAGCAACTTATAAGTCCAAATGGGTTTGACTTGACTCTTTATTGAAAACTCCAGAATTAAAACAAAAAAAATAATCTCTTGAGACAGAAAGAGGACACTAGGAAAATCCAAACAAAAACAACCGGGTTGCCTTCCGTAAAGCGCTTTCTTTATAGCCATATAGCTAGGCTTTACTTACTTAACATCATGATGGTTGGAGTGAGGTGGCTCGGCATCCCCAAGCTTGGATTCTTGTACTTATTTGATACATGTAGGGTAAGCCCAGGGGTACATCCCCAATCTTGATTGGTTGTCCCTCTTGATCTATTTTCATCTCACTCAACTCTTCCTCCTAAAAAATTCTTCTTACACAAATCTCAACATAAAACTTGATTAGAGGGGTTAGTGCCTCCATAAATAAAATCCACATAGGTACAACAAAGACACATCATGAGTTGATTCTAAATATTAACTACTGTTACTACAATTGTGCATTGCTCCTTGATGAAAAGAACCACACAAAACACAAGTAATGAGAGCAATGCAAAATAAAGACATAATCTGCCAAAAACTGAACAGCCCATAAAGAGTGAATTTTTAGAGGCACTTAAGTTGCTCAAATCAGAAAACTTAAAACTAATGAAATATGTAGTGATAACTAAATATTTCTGTCGTAAATTACCAGGTCAAAATTCCACGTCTGTGATTTTAAAGATTTTTCACAGTGAAGTTCAAGAATCTGTTTTCTTGACAGTTAATTACTATTGTTTAATCCTATCTCTCATATAAGATTATTCTTGCCATTTAAGATGAGAAATAAGACAGAAATGTGATGTTACAGTAGTGAACTAATATTTTTATTGTTTTTAGCTTTGGAAAAAGTTTTAATGATAGATACTTTGCAATGGTTTCATTGGCATGAACAACACATGTTCAAGGTCGACCCCGACTTCTCCATTACTCATCCTTCTCATTTACTTTCCCAAATTTTTTATAAAATGAAAATCTTAAACTAAATGATACATAACAGTAGGTAAAGGCATTTTACATGTTGTAAAGACATAAATGTGTGCTCAAACCGAATAGGAAATTAAAGCATAAGGAACACACCAAAAAAATATTAAACAATTTATTTTTAAGTCTAACCCATTTCCTATGCATTGGCATTTTGTAATGAAACAAATAAAAGAAGCACATAATAGCAAGAATAGAAAGGTAGATCAAGTGCAACTTCAATACTTTCAAAATAAAGAGGGGAAACTTAATATTGTTGAAATATGTGTAACCATGTTTCCCTCTCTCATAATAATTTTCAGTGGCATCATGAATAGATTCAACAATATGAATATCACATAAAACATTCTTATCATGAGCCACATGCATAAAAGAATCACTACTCTCCACATAAGTAAAATCCTCATTAGTGATAGTGGGAGTTAAACATTCATAATTTTCATTGCAATCATCATATATAGGAGGCATAGTATCATCAAAGTGAATTTTCTCCTCCAAGCTTGGGGAACTAGAAATATCATGCTCATCAAAACCAACTTCCCCAAGCTTAAAACTTTCCATAGAATCAGCAAGTATATCATTTTTATCCTCAATAGTAGGGGGACTAAAAATATCATATTCATCAAGACAAACTTCCCCAAGCTCAAGGTTTTCCTTAGCAATAAAGGTGTTCAAAGAATTAGTACTACCACAAATATGATTGTTGTGCAAATAATTTTTCAATTTCTCCTCAAACACTTCATGTCCTAATTCAAGGTAGATATTATACAGTTCTAAAATTGTTTGGTTGTTTTCCATTTTATAATTTTTTTTGTGTTTTAGATTTATATGTAAGTATGCAATGCAAACAAGAATAAAAGCTTAGCACAACGCTCCCCGACAACGGCGCCAGAAAAGTGCTTGATGACTCCCAAGTGCAGGAGATCAATTGTAGTACCTTTTGATAAGTATTTGAGTGTCGAACCCACGAGGAGCTGAAGGTAAGCTATCTATTCTCTAAAGCCCTATAACCCTCTTATATGGCTTTTTATGCAAAGCAATAAGTTTGACTAAAAGGAACTAACTAATTAAAAGCAAGTGACGTGGAGTGTGGTTTGTCTAGTAACTAGTGAAGCAAGTTTAAAATGCAAGTTTCTAAGCAAGTTTCACAAGTAGCAAGCAGCAAATATCTCAAGTATCTCAAGGGAGCAAGTGTTCTAGCAATAGGTGTTTCGTTCGTGTGGTTGTCACAATTAGTGAAGCACATGTTTTAGTCTTAGTTGTTTCTTCTAGGAAGGAGCCATGAATAGGTATAGTCAAGTAAATGATCTACAACCCCTTATGATGGATCATGTGGCCAAGTAAATGACTGCACAAGATTGATTAAGACATAAAGTCCCACCATAGCCTTATGTTCTAAGGTCCCCTATATATATCCCCCAATAACTTAACTTTGTGGCTCGGTCTCAGGTTACTGTCACTCCCAAGTCACCACCACTCCATTATGCTACCGGTGATCACCTTAGATGCATTCCCCAACATATGCGTGCACTCATAATTGTACATAAAGACAATCATAGAAGATAACAAACTTGCATGCAACCAATCAACGAACTATTTCACCATTGCCAAGAACAATTCACTACTCAAACATAGACGGGGAGACACAATGCATCAAGGGAATATAGTATTGCATCATACATCATGTTTGCCAAGAGATTACAGTGGAGAGATGGAGCTGATCTTGCTGTAGATGTTGATGATGAACACGCCGGAGGGGGGTGGAGCCCTCCGGGGGTGATCCCGACGGTGTTTCCCCCCTCCGATCTTCTCCGGCGGCAGCCTTCTGTCTCTCTATTTTGTGGTTTCGTCTCTCGGCGCCGCCTCCTCCTCGAAAAGGCCAGGGGACCCTTTATATAGTCGTTTTTAGGCCACGAGACACTCTGGAGAAGAAAGATCGACGGCATCGGAGCCACGGGGGAAAAAAGGGGGCCTCTCACGCGGCCAAGGAATCTGGCCGCGTGGAGGGTCCTCTTTGCCACCTGGTTGGCCTTTTGGCCCTCTACTTTGGCCCATGGTCCTCGTCTAGAAAATTCTGAACCGTGCTCTTTGGCCTTGCCCTTTTTGGAGTCCCGAAGCTCCCGGAAAGTCTGAAACACTAAAAAGTACGTTTTCTCGAAAAACAGGGTTAGAACCAAAAGAAGGGGGATTGTTTAGAAAATCCCCCAAATCATTATAAAACATGAATATAATTTGCTAATATGTAGGAAAAACAAGTAATAACATGCAAAGTTCATGTATGCATTTTACATGCATCAGGCAGACAACACCACCACTACCAATCAGTAACTCCTGCAACATTTTTACCTCGAACTTTGATTAGATCCCCGGTATGCCGGGTGCAGATGTAACCGTACAATTATCGTTTCATTGCTACTCAGTTTTATTACAGTTGAAGTTTTTAGCAACTCTGGCTCAATGCCGGGTTGCGTTATTATGCAAGTCCCCGAGTTGCATTTTTTATCCACTCTTTCTTTTCGTCTCAGCTCTTACCTGCAACTTGTTGCTTTTTTGGTAGAGTCACAAGATTTGAAAGTTGGAGTTTCAAATACTTAGACACTTAGAAAAATCATAGTAATGCTGCCCACCACTTAGCCGAAAAGAAAGAAAGCAGTAACGAACACTCTATTCGGTTGCCACACGTTTCCTTTCCTTAGCAGTTTTTCGTGTGTTCATTGACCTTTGGCTTGTTCTCTGGCTTGCCATGAAGCCGGGTTGCGGACAGCAGCAGAGTCGCAGAGTTGGCCCGTGGGTTTAAACACACTACTGTATATGATTTTGAAATTCTAAGTGGTTCAACCGAATAGACAAAGTAAGAACAAGATAAACACAAGGAGTAATTTGGACGAGGGCAGTCCCCGAGTTCAATTTCAGATTACCGAATAGAATTTTAACTCGGATAAGAAAGTACATACACAGTTTTCTCATGAGTGAAAACGTCAGAGTAGAGCTACATTCCAAGGGCGCTTAGATTCCTCTCCAGCTCTATCCGGCCTGTTCTTCTGGGGTGCCTGTGCGTCAACTAGATAGTAGGCATCATTGTGCAGAGCCTTCCTCACAATGAAAGGCCCTTCCCACGGAGGGGATAGCTTGTGCATCCCGGCCGTGCGTTGCACGAGCCTAAGGACCATGTCTCCTTCTCGGAAAACCCTTGGGTTCACTTTCCGGCTGTGATAACGCCTCAAGTTTTGCTGATAAACAGTTGAACGTGACAGAGTTAACTCTCTTGCTTCTTCTAGCATGTCAACGTCATTTTCTCGAGCTTCTCTCGCCTCTTCCTCAGTGTAGAGGGTTACTCGGGGCGAGTCATGCTCTAGGTCAGTGGGCAACACGGCCTCAGCTCCGTATACCAGGAAGAATGGTGTGTATCCGGTTGATCGGTTAGGGGTAGTCCTTAGACTCCACAACACCGCCGGCAACTCGTCTAGCCAACACCCAGGTGTTTTCAGCAGTGGCTCAATCAGCCCTGGCTTTATGCGGGATAGCACCATGCCATTTGCTCTTTCAACTTGCCCATTGGAGGTCGGATGCGCAACAGATGCAACATCTAACCGAATCTGCTTCTCCTTGCAGAATCTTGCAAAAGCACCCTCAGCAAAGTTTGTGCCATTATCAGTGATAATGCTGTGCGGGTAGCCATATGTCAGGATCACATCCTTCAGAAAACTCACATCTGTGGCTCCATCGCACTTCCGAATAGGCTTCACCTCAATCCACTTGGTGAACTTGTCAACCATGACCAGGATGTGAGTCATGTTACCTCTAGCCGGCTTGAAGGGGCCAACCATATCCAAACACCAAACTGCAAACGGCCAAGTAATGGGAATGGTCTTCAACTCGGAACCTGGCATGTGAATCTTACTTGCAAATCTCTGGCAGCCGTTGCACTTTCTCACTATGTCTTCAGCTTGCTTCAAGGCAGTGAGCCAAAAGAAGCCATGCCGAAAAGCCTTGTTGACTAGAGCCCGAGAAGAGGCGTGATGTCCGCATTCTCCTACCTTGAGAGTCGCCTTCAGATCTCCGGGCCGATCTGAAGCCCTTCCTGCCGGTGATGCTGGCTGGAGGTGGATTTGGAGAGGCGCCGACGTTAGGGCTGTAATTAGTAGTCTCTCTAGTAGTAGTAATAGTAAGGTTATGAGTTGTTGGTTTGTTTGCCTTCTAGTGTTTGGCGTTCTGCCATGGAGGTTTCGGTGGCCGGCTCACCCGAGCTGGGTCTGGTCACAGGCGGTGGTGATTCTCCTGTCCGTGGCGCTCTGGAGGTTGGAGCCACAGGCGGCGGGGAACCAATCTACAGCCCCTCCTTTCAATAAGCTCGAAGCTTGGGCCTCTGATCTGGAGGTTCTTGATGGTTTCGTGGCTTGGGTGGAGGTGGAAATGTTGCTGCTTCTTGAGGGCCATCGAGGAGGTGGTGTGCGAGGTTGCAGCCATATCTCCCTCTGCGTTGGAGCGGGGATGCAAGGTGACGGTGCTGCTTCTGCGGCGAATTGGATGCGGTCTTGCTCATCTAGCTCCTCTGTTCAGGCCTTGAATTTTCGGCATGAGGAGGATGGCACATCTCGGAAGTTGGAGAGATTATGGAATCATGTTTTGATGGATCCGTCTCTGTTTGGGGTACTGCAGATGCACGGAAATTCTAAGCTGAGATTGGTGTTGCAGGCTTGCTTGCACATGAGCCAGGGGAAAATTTCCCCTGTTCCTCATTGTTCTTCTCAGCCCAGGATTGTGATGCGAGGTTTGTGCTCTATAGGATGTGATTTCCACGACATGATTATAGTCAGGCTGGACTTTTGGACTCTGTGGTGCGTCCTCCCTCAAATTTCAGAGGCTAATTCCAGCTGGAACAACATCTCTGAGTACCATTGCTGCACGCAAGTGCTGCTTCAAAATCATTTTCCTTACCAGCATTCGGTTGTTACAGTACGCCAATCTTCCCTGTTCCAGTATCTGAACTCCACCGAGGTTAATGCTTCTTGTTTTGTGGATTTGGAGGAAGATGGCATGAATCTGGAGATGTCCAAATCAGGGTTCTGTGCTATTGTTGATCCTCCCCTGTTTGTGATAATCTGCCATATGGGAGGTATGTGTTATAGCACAAAGAAATCTCCTTGGATAGCTATTGGATGCATTTGTTTGGACAAGTTTGTTATTGCTGGCATCCAACTTCATCCTGTGAGCTGCATTTTACTATGCCCTGATGCCATACATCAATCTATCTGCCATCTATTGGGTATGCCAATTATGCCTCTTTGTTGTTTGGGACAAGCCGGAGGCGGGTGAGATCGTCTCTGCAGCGGGTTCTCAGATTCAACAGCAAAGAACCCCATCAACTGAGCTCGGTGAAGCATCCTACCTATCTACAGCTCAGTTATCTACCTCGTAAGCCCTTGCCAATTCAATTGCTGGTTGAGCCGCTGGCTCTATGGTTGGTCAGGGTTCTTGAGCCCCTGGAAAGTACAACTGCAGGTTTTGTGTGTCCGAGTTCTCAACGGACCCCTGACAGGCTCCTGGTGTGCTTTCCGGCATAGTTGTAGTTACTAACCCAAAGTTCATCTGAGATGTATCTGTTTTGTTCCTTTCTATCAAGATGACTTGTGTAATCACTATGTTGTAAAACGTTATTATCAATGCAGGTGATTGCAGGCCCCTAGGGGCACCCTTTGTTCAAAAAAAAATGTCCGCATTCTCCTTGGTGTATCTCCACCAGTATTTCTTCTCCTTCCTCTGGCTCAACGCAGCGTTGCAGCACGCCAGTAGGACTCCTTCTATGCAACACTTTGTTGAAAATAGTATAGCCCTTGGATCTTCTCTGTATCTGTCTAGCTGTGACCTCATCACTCGGCAAGGTGCCATCCGCTAGAAAGGATAATATGGGCAGAGCCCAACTCGGTGTCTCCCGCGTGGGAAACACTGGTTCGTCCACTTCCATTGGATCAGCCACCAATACCTCTTCTGAATTGGAGATGAGTCCCCGAGTACTCAGAAATGACCCCCTCGATGAGTGCAACAGTCCCCGAGTTGGAAGGGGCAGTCCCCGAGTAAGAAGGGAAAGTCCCCGGGTTGCAGGTGCCAGTCCCCGGGTAGGAGACGGCAGTCCCCGGGTTCTCCTTTGCAGCCTTCCAGTCAATCTCCATGGGAACAGCTTCTTCTCCTGGCAGTGAAGGAACAAATATAGACTCCAAGTTGGGGGATGGCTTGATAGACGGCTTTCTCAAATGCTCCAAGGTAATCCCAGCCGGGATGAACTGCCGAGAAGACCCCAACTTGGACAGCTCATCAGCTGCGTCATTCTCTGCTCGGTGTATTTGTTAGAACTCACATCCTTCAAAGAAACCAGTCATGGTTTGCAGCAGGAACCGATATGACGCCATGTTGGCATCCAGAGCATCCCAGGTGCCGGATACCTGCTGCACCACCAGATCTGAGTCGCCATAACAGATGATGCGATGCACGCCAACCTCCTTGGCTACCTTCAAGCCGTGTACCACAGCCTCGTACTCTGCCACATTGTTAGATGCCTTGAAATGAATCTGCAGCACATATTTGAGTTGATCTCGCTTGGGTGACGTGAGTACCACGCCAGCACCAAGGCCTTCCTTCACTTTGGAGCCATCAAAATGCATCTTCCAGTAGTTGGCTACTGGTGAAGGAGACTCATACTGCACCTCAGCCCACCACCAGAAAATCTGCTAAGATTTGTGACTTGATGGCTTCTCTTCTCGCGTACAGAGGAGCGTACGCGGCTAGCTCAATCGCCCACTTGGCTACTCTGCCACTTTCTTCCTTGTTGCCCATAATGTCAGAGATGGGAGCAAAACTCACCACTGTGATGGGATGCTCTTGGAAATAGTGCTTCAGCTTCTTGGCGCCCAGGTACACGCCGTAAGTCATCTTCTGGTAATGCGGGTAGTTCTGCTTGGAACTGGATAGCACCTCACTGAGATAGTATACTGGCCGCTGCACAGTCTTGCCTTCCTCTTATCTTTCCACCACAATCATCACACTAACTACTCGGTTGGTTGCCGCAATGTATAGCAACATTGGCTCTTTGGGTAGCGGACTAGCCAGGATGGGAGCGCTACCCAGCATGGCTTTCAACTCCTTGAATGCTACATTAGCTTGCGGTGTCCAGACAAACTTGTCACTTTTCTTCATCAATTGATACAGAGGCAAGGCCTTCTCGCCCATTCTGCCCAGGAAGCGGCTCAGAGAAGCCAGGCATCCAGTAAACTTCTGCACATCCTTCAGGGATCTCGGCAAAGACATGCTCTCTATAGCTTTTATCTTTGAAGGATTGGCCTCAATGCCCCGACTGGATACCAAGAAGCCGAGTAGCTTGCCAGCCGGGACGCCAAAGGTGCACTTAGTTGGATTCAATTTCATCTTATACTTGCGCAAGTTGGCAAAAGTTTCCTCAATGTCGCTAAGCAGAGTATGTGTTTTATTCGTTTTGATGACAATGTCATCTACGTACACCTGCACATTCTTGCCAATTTGATCATGCAAGCATCTCTGATAGGTAGCCCCAGCATTCCGTAACCCAAAGCACATGACACGATAGCAATAAGCCCCGTACGGGGTAATAAAGGCAGTCTTTATTTGATCATCAGGGTTGAGAGCTATCTGATGAAAACCAGAGTAGGCATCTATGAAAAACAAAAGCTCACAACTAGCAGTGGAATCGATCACCTGATCTATGCGGGGTAGCGGAAATGGATCCTTGGGGCAGGCCTTGTTCAAGTCGGTGTATTCCACGCACATGCGCCATGCGGTATCGGCCTTGGGGTCCTCCTTCTTCTTCTCAACCATAACCGGGTTGGCTAGCCAGTCCGGATGCAATAC